>JAUTZA010022046.1:0-17260 GCA_032273845.1 Panulirus longipes | reverse complement strand
GTTATCTATGACAAGTGGATCTGGAAAAAAGTTATTTGCCCTAAAATCAATTACCATTTCTTTCGTTTTCTTTACATCTAAATTACATTTACATTTACATTCAAATATTTATCGTTACACCATGATACAAGGTCATCGACTTGAGCCACAAATTCGTGTGAATCATCTTTACTAATCTCACCTATTATTGCGGTGTCATCTGCATATTTGATTATAGAACTGCTAGGATATTTGCTTCTGCAGTTTTGTATATAGCGTAAAGAGTAGTGTTGTTGGTAGTGTCATATGCCTCAGCTGGTGGCCACTGAGTACAGTAATGTTGTTGGTAGTGTCACATGCCTCAGCTGGTATCCAATGAGTACAGTAGTGTTGTTGGTAGTGTCATATGCCTCAATTGGTGGGAACTGAGTACAGTAGTGTTGAAGGTAGGGTCATATGACTCAGTTGGTGGCGTTGTATTACAATAGTGTTGTTGGTAATGTCATACTCCTCAACTGGTTGTTGACAGTGTCATATGCCTCAGCAGGTGGCCACTGAGTACAGTAGTATTGTAGGAAGTGTCATATGCCTCAGCTGGTGGTAACTGAATACAATGGTGTTTTTGGAAGTGTTATATGCCTCAGCTGATGGCCACTGAGAACAGTAGTGTTGTTGTAGTGTCATATGCCTCAGCTGGTGGCCACTGAGTACAGTAGTGTTGACGGTAGTGTCATATGCCTCAGCTGGTGGCCACTGAGTAGAAGAGTGCTCTTGACAGTGTCTAATGCCTCAGCGGGTGGGAACTGAGTATATAGTAGAGTTAACGATAATATCATATGCCTCAGTTGGTGGGAACTGAGTATAATAGTGTTGTTCTTAGTTTCACATACCTCAGCTGGTGGCCACTGAGTACAGTAGTGTTAACGGTTGTCCCATATGCCCAAGCAGGTGGGAACTTAGCACAGTAGTTTTGTTGGTAGTGTCATATGCCTCAGCTGGTGGCCACTGAGTACAGTAGTGTTGACGGTAGTGTTTTATGCCTCTGCTGGTTGCTACTGACCAGAGAAGTATTGTTTTTAGTGTCATATACCTCAGTTGCAGGGTCCTGAGTACAGTAGTGTTGATGGTAGTGTCATATGACTCAGTCCGTGGCTTTGTATTACAGTAGTGTTGTTGGTAGTGTCATATTCCTCAGCTGGTGGCTATAGAGTTCAGTTGGGTTTGTGGTAGTGTCATTTGCCTCAGCGGGTGGCCATTGAGTACAACAGTGCTGTTGGCAGTGTCATATGCTTCAGCTGGTGACTACAGAGAACAGTAGTATTGATGGTAGTGCTATATGGCCTCAACTGGTGGCTACTGAGTGCAATAGTGTTGATGGTAGTGTCATAAGACTCAGCTGATGGTAACTGAGTACAGTGGTGTTAATGGTAGTGTCATATGCCTCAGCTGGTGGTTACTGAGTACAGAAGTGTTGATGGTAGTGTCATCTGACTCAGCTGGTAGAAATTCAGTACTGTATTGTAATCAATAGTGTCATATGCCTCATTTGGTGGCTTCTGAGTACAATAGTGTTGTTGGTAGCGTCAAATGCCTCAGCTAGTAGGAACTGAGTATAGTAGTGTTGTTGGCAGTGTCATATGCCTCAGCCGGTAGGAAATGAGTATAGTAGTGTTTTTAGTAGTGTGCTATACCTCAGCTGGTGGGAACTGAGTACGGCAGTGTTGATGGTAGTATCATATGCCTCAGTTGGTAGGAACTTAATACAGTAGTATTGATTGTTTTGTCATATGCCTCCGTTGGTGGTTACTGAGTACAGTATTGTTGTTGGTAGTGTTGTATGCCTCCGCTGGTAGCTACTATGTACAGTAGCGTTGTTGGTAGTGTTATATGCCTCAGCTGGTGACCACTGAGTACAGTAGTATTGTTGGAAGTATCATATGCCTCAGCTGGTAGTAACTTAATACAGTAGTGTTGTTGGTAGTGTCATATGCCTCAGCTGGTGGTAACTGAATACATTAGTGTTTTTGGTAGCTTTATATACCTAAGCGGGTAGCCACTGAGTACAGTAGTGTATTTGGTAGTGTCATATGCCTCAGTTGTTGGTAACTGAATACTGTAGTGTTATTGGTAGTGTTACATGCCTCAGCTGGTTTGAACTAAGTACAGTAGTGTTGGCGGTAGTGTCATATGCCTGAGCTGGTGGGTTTTGAATATAGTAGTGTTTTTCTTAGTGTCATATGCCTCAGCTGGTGACCACTGAGTACAGTAGTGTTAAAAAGTTGTACTATATGCGCCAGCTAGTGGGAACTGCGTATAGTAGTGTTATTTGCAGTGTCATATGCCTCAGCTGGAGGGAACCTAATACAGTGGTGTTATTGGTAGTGGCATATGCCTCAGCTTGTGGCCACTGAGTACAGTAGTGTTGTTGGTAGTGTCATATGTCTCAGCATGTGGCCACGAAGTACAGTAGTGTTGTTGCTAGTGTCATATGCCTCAGCTGACGGATACTGAGCACAGTAGAGTTGTTGATAGTGTCATATGCCTCAATTGGTGGCTTCATGTTACAGTAGTGTTGTTGGTAGTGTCATATTCCTCAGCTGGTGGGAACTGAGTACAGTAGTGTTGATGGTAGTGTCATATCCATCAGCTGGTAGGAACTGAGTACAGTAGTGTTGTTGGTCGTGTCATATGCCTCAGCTGGTGGGAACTGAGTACAGTAGTGTTGTTGGTCGTGTCATATGCCTCAGCTGGTGGGAACTGATTACAGTAGTGTTGTTGGTCGTGTCATATGCCTCAGCTGGTGGGAACTGAGTACAGTAGTGTTGATGGTAGTGTCACATGCCTCCGCTGGTTGCTACTGAGCAGAACAGTGTTCTTTTTAGTGTGATATGCCTCAGCTGGTGGCTGCTGAGTACAGTAGTGTTGTTGGTAGTGTCATATGCCTCAGCTGCAGGCTACTGAGTACAGTAGTGTTGATGGTTGTGTCATATTCCTAAACTGGTTGGACCTGAGTACAGTAGTGTTTTTGGTAGCGTCATATGCCTCAGCTAGTGGCTACTGAGTTCAGTAATGTTGCTGGTAGTGTCACATCCATCAGCTGGTAGGAACTGAATAGAGTAGTGTTGTTGGTAGTGTCATATACCTCAGGTGGTAGGAACTGAGTGCAGTAGTTTTCTTGATAGTTTCAAATGCCTCCGCTGGTTGCTACTGAGCAGAGTAGTGTTCTTTTTAGTGTGATATGCCTCAGCTGGTGGCTACTGAGTACAGTAGTGTTGTTGGTAGTATCTTATGCCTCAGCGAGCGGCTACTGAGTACAGAAGTGTTGATGGTAGTATCATATGCATCAGCTGGTTGGAAATGCATGCAGTAATGTTGTTGGTAGTGTCATACGTCTCAGCTGGTGGTCACTGAGTACAATAGTATTATTGGTAGTGTCCTATGCCTCAGCTGGTGGTAAATGAACACAGTAGTGTTGTTGGTAGTGTCATATGCCTCAGCTGGTGGCCACTGAGTACAGTACTGTTGTTGGTAGTCATATGCCCCAGCTGGTAGTAACTGAATACAGTAGTGTTGTTGTAGTGTTTTATGCCTCAGGTGTACGCCACTGAGTACAGTAGTGGTGCTGGTAGTGTCATATACCTCAGCTGGTGGCGACTGAGTTTAGTAGTGTTCTTGATAGCGTCATATGCCTCAGCTGGTGGGAACTGAGTACAGTAGTGTTGACGGTAGTGTCATATGCCTGAACTGGTGGGAACTGAGTACAGTAGCGTTGGTAGTGTCATATTTTTAGGCTAGTGGGAACTGAGTGCAGTAGTGTTGTCAGTCGTGTTTTATGCCTCAGCTGCAGGCTACGGAGTTCAGTAGTGTTGATGGGAGTGTCATATGCCACATTTGGTGGCTTTGTATTACAGTAGTGTTGTTGGTAGTGTCATATTCCTCAGCTGGTTAGAACTGAGTACCAGTAATGTTGTTGGTAGTGTCATATGCCTTAGATGATGGGAACTGAGAACAGTTGTTTTGACTGTAGTATAATATGCCTCGCCTGGTGGCTACTGTATATAGTAGTGTTGATGGTAGTGTAATATGCCTCAGCTGGTGGCTACTGAATACAGTAGTGTTGATGGTAGTGTAATATGCCTCAGCTGGTGGGATCTGAGTACAATAGGGTTGTTAGTGTTATCATATGCCTCAGCTAGTGGGAACTGAGTACAGTAATGTTAATGGTAGTGTCATATGCATCAGCTGGCGGCTGATGAGTACATTTGTGTTCATGGTAGTGTCACATACATCAGTTGGTGGCTAATGAGTACAGTAGTGTTATTGGTAGTGCCATATGCTTCCTTTGGTGTGAACTGAGTACAGCAGTATTGTCGGTAGTGTCATATGCCTCAGGTTGTGGCCTCTGACTGCAGGTGTGTTGTTAGTAGTGTCATATGCCTCGGCTGGTGGCCACTGAGTACAGTAGTGTTGTTGGCAGTGTCATTAGCCTCAGTTGGCGGACACTGAGTACAGAAGTGTTGATGAAAGTGTCGTATGACGCAGATAATGGTTGCTGAGTACACTAGTGTTGGTGGTAGTGTCAAATGCTTCAGCTGGTGGGAACTGAGTACAATAGCGTTGTTGTTAGTGTCATATGCCTCAGCTGGTGGGAACTGAGTACAGTAGTGTTGTTGGTTGTGCCATGTGTCTCAGCTAGTGGGAACTGAGTACAGTGGTGACGTTGGTAGTGTCATATACCTCAAGTGGTGGATACTGAGTACAATAGTGTTGTTGGTAATGTCTTATGCTTCACCTGGTGGTAAATGAACACAATAGTGTTGTTGGTAGTGTCACATGCCTCAGATGGTGGCCACTGAGTACATGAGTATTGTTGGTAGTGTCATATGCCTCAGATGGTGGTAACTGAGTACACTATTGTTCTTGGTAGTGTTATATGCCTCAGCTGATGTCCACTGAGCAAAGCAGTGTTGTTGGTAGTGCCACGTGCCTCAGCTTGTGGCCACTGAGTACAGTAGGGCTGTTGATAGTGTCATATGCCTCAGCTGGTGGGAAATGATTACAGTAGTATTGATGGTAGTGTCATATGCCTAAACTGGAGGGAACTGAGTAAAGTAGTGTTGTTTTTTGTGCCACATGCATCAGCTGGTGGCCACTGAGTACAGTAGTGCCAACGGTTGTACTATATACCTCAGCTGTTGGGAACTGCGTATTGTAGTGTTGTTGGTAGTGTCATATGCCTCAGATGGTGGAAACTTATTACAGTATTGTTATTGGTGGTGTCGTATGCCTCAGCTGGTGGCTACTGAGTACAGCAGTGTTGTTGGTAGTGTCATATGCCTCAACTGATGGGAACTGAATACGGTAGTGTTGTCGATAGTGTTTTATGCCTCAGCTGATGGCCTCTCAGTGCAGTAGTGTTATTGGTATTGTCATATGCCTCAGCTGCAGGCTATTGAGTGCTGTAGTGTTGTTGGCAGTGTCATATGCTTCAGTTGGTGGCTTCGTGTTACAGTAGTGTTGTTGGTAGTGTCATGTGCCTCAGCTTGTGGCCACTGAGTACAGTAGGGCTGTTGATAGTGTCATATGCCTCAGCTGGTGGGAACTGATTACAGTAGTGTTGACGGTAGTGTCATATGCCTCAACTAGTGAGAACTGAGTATAGTAGTATTGTTCTATGTGTCACATGCATCAGCTGGTGGCCACTGAGTACAGTAGTGTCAACGGTTGTACCATATACCTCAGCTGTTGGGAACTGCATATCGTAGTGTTGTTGGTAGTGTCATATGCCTCAGTTAGTGGAAACTTATTACAGTATTGTTGTTGGTAGTGTCATATACCTCAGGTAGTGGCCATTAAGTACAGTAGTGTTGTTGGTAGTGTCATATGCCTCAGCTGGTGACTACTGAGTACAGCAGAGTTGTTGGTAGTGTCATATGCCTCAACTGGTAGGAACTGAGTACAGTAGTGTTGTCGATAGTGTTTTATGCCTCAGCTGATGGCTTCTCAGTGCAGTAGTGTTGTTGGTAGTGTCATATGCCTCAGCTGCAGGCTACTGAGTGCTGTAGTGTTGTTGATGGTGTCATATTCCTCAGCTGGCGGGAACTGAGTACAGAAGTGTTGTTGGTAGTGTCATATGCTTCAGGTTGTGAGAACAGAGTACAGTAGTGTTGATGGTAGTGTCATATGCTTCGGCTGGTAGTAACTGAATACAGTATTGTTAATTGTAGTGTCATATGCCTCAGCTAGTGGCTACTGAGTACAATAGGGTTGTTAGTATTATCATACGCCTCAGCTGGTGGGAAATGAGTACAGTAGTGTTGTCGGTAGTGTCATATGTCTCAGATGGTGGCCACAGTGTACAGTAGTGTTGTTGGTTTTGTCATATGCCTCAGCTGGTGGGAACTGAGTATAGTAGTGTTGTTGGTAATATCATATGCCTCAAGTGGTTGGGACTGAGTACAGTAGTGTTGTTGGTAGTGTCATATACCTCAGCTGGTGGCCACTGAGTACATTAGTGTTGTTGGTAGTATCATATGCCTCAGCTGGTGGTAACGGAGTACAGTAGCGTTGACGGTAGTGTCAAATGTCTCAGCTGGTTGGAATTGAATAAAATAGTGTTGCTCTCAGTCTCATATGTCTCACCTGACGGATACTGAGCACAGTAGTGATGACAGTAGTGCCATATGCGTCATATGGTGGGAACTGAATATAGTAGCGTTGTTGGTAATGTCATATGCCTTAAATGGTTGGAACTGAGTACAGTAGCGTTGTTGGTAGTGTCATATACCTCAGCTGGCGGCCACTCAGTACATTAGAGTTGTTGGTAGTGTCATATGCCTCAGCTTGTGGTAACGGAGTACAGTAGCGTTGACGGTAGTGTCAAATGTCTCAGCTGGTGGGAATTGAATAAAGTAGTGTTGTTCTCAGTGTCATATGCCTCAGCTGATGGATGCTGAGCACATTAGTGATGACAGTAGTGTCATATGCTTCATATGGTGGGAACTGAATATAGTAGTGTTGTTGGTAATGTCATATGCCCCACTTGGTGGGAACTGAGTACAGTACTGTTGTTGGTAGTGTCATATGCCTCAGCTGGTTGTACCGGAGTGCAGTAGTGTTGACGGTAGAGTCTTATGCCTCAGCTGGTGCTGAGTATAGTATCGTTGCTGGTAGAGTCATATGTCTCAGCTGGTGGCCACTGAGTACAATAGTGTTGTTCTTGGTGTCATATGCCTCAGCTGGTGGGAATTGCGTAAAGTAGTGTTTTTCTTAGTGCCACATACCTCAGCTGGTGGCCACTGTGTACAGTAGTGTTTAAAGGTTGTGCCATATGTCCCTGCTGGTGGGAACTGCGTATAGCAGTGTTGTTGGTAGTGTCATATGCCTCAGGTTGTGACCACTGAGTACAGTAGTGTTGTTGGTTTTGTCATATGCCTCAGCTTGTAACCACTGAGTATAGTAGTGTTGTTGGTAGTGTCATATGCCTCAGCTTGTGGCCACTAAGTACAGTAGTGTTGTTGGTAGTGTCATATGCCTCAAGTGGTGGGAACTGAGTACAGTAGTGTTGTCGGTAGTGTTTTATGCCTCAGCTGATGGCTTCTGAGTACAGTAGTGTTGTTGGTGGTGTCATACGCTTCAGCTGCAGGATACTAAGTACATTCGTGTTGATGGTAGTGTCATATGCCTCAGTTGGTGATTCGTATTACAGTAGTGTGTTGTTGGTAGCGTCATATGCCTCAGCTGATGGCCACTGAGTACAGTAGTGTTGTTGGTAATGTCATATGCCTCAGCTGGCGGATACTGAATACAATAGTGCTGATGGTAGTGTCATATTCCTCAGTCGTTGGCCACTGAGTACAGTAGTGTTGTTGGTAGTGTCATATGCCTCAGATGGTGCCTGCTGACTACAGTAGTGTTGCTTTTAGTGTCATATGCCTCAGCTGGCGGGAATTGGGTACAGTAGTGTTGACTGTAGTGTCATATTCCTCAGTTCTTGGCTACTGAGTACAGTAGTGTTGTTAGTAGTCATATGCCTCAGCTGGTTGGGAGCTGAGTAGAGTATTGTTACTGGTGGTGTTATATGCCTCAGCTGGTGCCCACTGAGTACAGTAGTGTTGTTGGTAGTATCATATCCCTCAGCTGGTGTCCACTGAGTACACAAGCGTTGTTGGTTGTGTCATATGCCTCAGCTGGTGGTAACGGAGTACAGTAGTGTAGACGGTAGTGTCATATGCCTCAGCTGGTGGGAGCTAAGTATAGTACTGTTGCTGGTAGTGTCATATGTCTCAGTTGGTGGCCATTGAGAACACTAGCGTTGTTGGTAGTGTCATATGTCTCAGCTGGTGGCCACTGTGTAGAGTAGTGTTGTTGGTTGTGTCACATGCCTCAGCTAGTGGGAACTTATTATATAATTATTGTTGGTAGTGTCATATGCCTCAGCTTGTGGCCGCTGAGCACAATAGTGTTGTTGACAGTGTATATGCCTCACCTGGTGGTATAGGAGTACAGTAGTGTTGACGGTAGTGTCATATGCCCCAGCTGGTGAGAACTGAGTATAGTAGTGTTGTTGGTAATATCATATGCCTCAAGCGGTGGGAACTGAGTACAGTAGTATAGTTGGTAGTGTCATATACCTCAGCCGGTGGCCACTGAGTACAATAGTGTTGACAGTAGTGCCATATGCCTCAACTGGCGGGAAATGAGTATAGTAGCGTTTCTGGTAATGTCATATGCCTCAAGTGGTAGGAACTGAGTACAGTAATGTTGTCGGTAGTGTCATATGCCTCAGTTTGTGGCTTCTTAGTACAGTAGTGTATGCGGGAGTGTCAAATCCCTCAGCTGGTGTTGTTGGTTGTGTCATATGCATCAGCTGGTGGCTACTGAGTACACTAGTGTTGCTGGTAGTGTCATATGCCTCAGCTGGTGGCAATTGAGTGCAGCAGTGTTGTTGGTAATGTCATACGCCTCAGTTGGCAGATACTGAGTAAAGTAATGTTGATTGCACAGTCATATGCTTCAGTATGTGGCTGCTGAGTGCTCTGGTGTTGCTTTTAGTGACATATGCCTCAGCTGATGGGAACTTAGTTCAGTAGTATTGCTTTTAGTGTCCTATACCTCAGCTGGTGGCCAGTGAGTACAACAGTGTTGTTGGTAGTGTTATATGCCTCAGCTGGAGAGAACTGAATATAGCATTGTTGCTGGTAGTGTCATATGTCTCAGTTGGTGGCCACTGAGTACACTAGTGTTGACAGTAGTGTCATATGCCTCGTCTGGTGGGAACTGAATATAGTAGCGTTCTTCTTTGAGTCATATGCCTCAGCTGGTGGGAATTGAATACAGCAGTGTTGTTGGTAGTGTCATATGTCTCAGCTGGTGGCTATTGAGTACAAGAGTGTTGTTAGTAGTGTCATATGCCTCTGCTGGTGGTAACGGAGTACAGTAGTGTTGACAGTATTGTTTTATGCCTCATCTGGTGGGAACTGAGTACAGTAGCATTGTTGGTAATGTCATATGCCTCAGCTAATGGGAACTGAGTACAGCAGTATTGTTGAGAGTGTCATATGCCTCAACTGGTGGCCACTTAGTACAGTAATGTTGTAGGTAGGGTCATATGCTTCAGCTGACGGATACTGAGGACTGCAGTGTTGATGGTAGTGTCATATGCCTCAGTTGGTGGCCACTGAGTAGAGTAGTGTTGTTGGTAGTGTCATATGCCTCAGCTGATAGGAATAAAGTACAGTAATGTAACTGTTAGTGTCATATACCTCAGTTGGTGGCTACTGAGTACAGTAGTGTTGATGATAGTGTAATATGCCTCAGCTGGTGGCCACTGAGTAGAGTAATGTTACTGTTATTGTCGTATACCTCAGGTGATGGCTACTGAGTACAGTAGTATTGTTGGTAGTGTCACATGCCTTAGCTGGTAGGAAATGGGTATAGTAGTGTTGCTTTGTAGTATCCTGTACTTCAGCCGGTGGAAACTGAATACAGTAGTGTTGATTGTAGTGTCAGATGCCTCAGCTGGTGGCTACTGAGTATAGTAGTGTTGATGGTAGTGTCATATGCCTCAGCTTGTGGCTACTGATTACAGTAGATGTGTTGGTAGTGTCATATACCTCAGCCGGTGGCCACTGAGTACAGTAATGTTACTATTAGTGTCATATGCCTCATTTGGTGGATACTGAGCACAAGTGTTGATGATAGTGTCATATGCCTCAGCTGGTGGGAACTGAGTACAGAAGTGTTCTTGGTAGTGTCATATGTCTCAACTGGGGTCACTAAGTACAAGAATGTTGTTGGTAGCGTCATATGCTTCAGCTGACAGCTGCTGACTACATTAGTGTTGTTGGTAGTGTCATATGCCTCAGGTGGTAGGAAATGAGTACAGTAGTGTTGTTGGTAGTGTCATAAGCCTCAGGTGGTGGCTGCTGAGTACAGTAGCGTTAATGGTAGTGTCATTTACCTCAGCTGGTGGGAACTGAGTACAGCAGTGTTAATAGTATTGTCTTATGTCTCAGCTGCTGGCTACTGATTACAGTAGTGTTCATGGTAGTGTCGTATGCCTCAGCTGGTGGGAACTGATTACATGAGTGTTGTTGGTAGTGTCATATGCCTCACCTAGTAGCTGCTGAGTACATTAGTGATGACAGTAGTGTTTTGTGCCTCGTCTTGTGACTACTGAGTACAGTAGTGTTGATGGTAATGTCATATTTCTAAGCCGGTGTCTGCTGACTACATTAGTGTTGATGGTAGTGTCAGATGCCTCAGATGACGGCTACTGAGTACAGTAATGTTGTTGGTTGTGCCACATGCCTCAGTTGGCTAATGAGTACAGTGTGTTGATGGTAGTGTCATATACCTCAGCTTATGGCTGCTGATTGCAGTAGTATTAATGGTAGTGTCCTATGTCTCAGCTGTCAGGAACTAAGTAGAGTTGTGTTGGTGGTATTTTCATGTGCCTTAGCTGGTGGTAACTGAGCACAGGAGTATTAATGGTGGTGTCATATGCCTCATCTTTTGGCTGCTGAATTCAGTAATGTTGACGGTAGTGTCATATCCCTCAGCTAGTGGCTATTGAGTTCAGTCGCGTTGTTTGTAGTGTCATGTGCCTAAGCTGGTGGCTAGAGGGAAAGTAGTGTTGATGGTAGTGCCATTTGGCCTCATTTGGTGGCTACTGAGAGCAATAGTGTTGATGGGACTGTCATAGGCCTCAACTGGTGAGAAGTGAGTACAGTAGTGTTGATAATAGTGGCATGTGCCTTAGCTTGTGGCCACTGAGTACTGTAGTGTTGTTGGTAGTGTCATATGCCTCATCTGGTGGCCACTGTGCACAGTAATGTTTCTAGTAGTGTTATACGTCTCAGCCGGTAGGAACTGAGTACAGTAGTGTTGATGGTTGTCTCATATGCCTCGACTGGTAGGAACTGAGTACAGTTGTGTTGTTGGTAGTGTCATATGCCTCAGCTGGCGGCTATTAAGCATAGTAGTTTAGATGGTAGTGTCATACGACTCAGCTGGAGGCTACTGAGTATAGTAGTGTTGATAGTTTTCTCATATGCCTCAACTGGTAGGAACTGGGTATAGTAGTGTTGTTGGTAGTGTCATATGCCTCCGCAGGTGACTACTCAGTAATGCAATGTTGTTGGTAGTGTCATATGCCTCACCTAGTGGCTGCTGCGTACATTAGCGTTGACAGTAGTTTTTTATGCCTCAGCTGGTGACTACTGAGTACAGTGGTGTTGATGGTAGTGTCATATGCCTCAGCTGGTGGGAACTGAGTATGGTAGTGTAATAATCCTCAGCTTTTGGTAACTGAATAAGGTTGTGTTGGTGATTGTGTCATATGCCTTAGCTAGTGTTAACTGTGTACGGTAGTGTTGTTGTTAGTGTCATATGCCTCAGCTAGAAAGAAATGAGTACAGTAGTGTTGATGGATCTGTCATATGCTTAGGCTGGTAGGAAATGCATATAGTTGTGTTGATGGTAGTGTCATATGTCTCAGCTGGGAGCTACTAAGTACAGGAATGTTGTTGGCAGTGTCATATGCATCAGCTTGCAGCTACTGACTACAATAGTGTTGATGGTAGTGTCGATGCCTCAACTGGTGAAAACTGAGTGCGATAGTGTTGTTGGTATTGTCATATGCTTCAGCTGGTGGCTACTGAGTAGAGTAGTGTTGTTGGTAGTGTCATATACCTCAACTGGTGGGAACTGAGTGCAGTAGTGTTGATGGTAGTGTCATAATCCTCAGCTTGTGGCTACTGAGTAAGAATGTGTTGTTGGTTGTGTCATATACATCAGCTAGTGTTAACTGAGTACAGTAGTTTGCTTAGTAGTGTCATATGCCTCAGATGGTGGGGACTGAGTACATTAGTGTTGTTGGTAGTGTCATATGCCTAAACTGGTGGAAACTGAGTACAGAAGTGTTGTTGGTGGTGTCATATGCCTCAGCTGGTAGGAACTGAGTATAGTAGTATTGTCAGTGGTGTCATATGCCTCAGCCGGTAAGAAATGAGTATTGTAGTGTTGTTAGTAGTGTGCTATGCCTCAGCTGGTGAGAACTGAGTACAGTATTCATGGTAGTGTCATATCCATCACCTGGAAAGAACTGAGTAGAGTAGCGTTGTTGGTAGTGTCATATGCCTCGGGTAGTAGGAACTGAGTACAGTAGTGTTAATGATAGTGTCATATGCCTCCGCTGGTTGCTACTGAGCAGAGTAGTGTTGTTTTTAGTGTGATATGCCTCAGCTGGTGTCTTCTGAGTACAGTAGTGTTAATGGTAGTGTTATATGCCTCAGCGGGCGGCTACTGATTACAGAAGTTTTAATGGTAGTGTCATATTTCTCAGCTGGTTAGAATTGAGTAAAGTAATGTTGTTGGTAGTGTCTCATGCCTTAGATGATGGGGACTGAGAACAGCAGTTTTGATTGTAGTGAAATATGCCTCAGCTGGTAGCTACTGAGTACAGTAATGTTGATGGTAATGTCATATGCCTCATCTGGTGGCTACTGGGTACAATGGGGTTGTTGCTATTGTCATATGCCTCAGCTATTGGAAAATGAGTACAGTATTTTTGATGGTAGTGCCATATGCCTCAGCAGGCGGCAAATTAGTACAGTTGCGTTCATGTTAGTGTCATATGTCTCAGTTGGTGGCCACTATGTACAGTCGTGTTTTTGGTAGTGTAATATGCCTCAGCTGGCGGATACCAAGTACAGAAGTGTTGATGGTAGTGTCATATGCCGCAGATGTTTGTTGCTGAGCACAGTAGTGTTTGTGGTAGTGTCATATGCCTCAGCTGGTGGGAACTGAGTACAATAGAGTTGTTGGTAGTGCCATATGCCTCAACTGGTGGGAACTGAGCTCAGTAGTGTTTGTGGTAGTGTCATATGCCTCAGCTGGTGGGAACTGAGTACAATAGAGTTGTTGGTAGTGACATATGCCTCAACTGGTGGGAACTGAGTACAGTAGTGTTGTCGGTAGTATATAATGCCTCCGCTGATTGCTACTGAGATGAGAAGTGTTGTTTTTAGTGTGCTATGCCTCAGCTGTAGGCTACTGAGTACAGTAGTGTTGATGGTAGTGTCATATGCCTCAGTTGGTGGCTTTGTATTACAGTAGTGTTGTTGGTAGTGTCATATTCCTCAGCTGGTGGCTATGGAGTACAGTTGGGTTGTTGGTAGTGTCATATGCCTCAGCGTTTGGCCACTGAGTAAAATAGTGCTGTTGGTTGTGCTATATGGTCTAAGCTGGTGGCTACTGAGTGCATTAGTGTTGATGTGAGTGTCATAAACCTCAGCTGATGGTAACTGAGTAGAGTGGTGTTGATGGTAGTGGTATATGTCTCAGCTGGTGGCTACTGAGTACAGAAATCTTGATGGTAGTGTCATATAGTTCAGCTGGTAGAAATTGAGTACAGTATTGTAGTTGATAGTGTCATATGCCTCAACTGGTGGCTTCTGAGTACAATAGTGTTGTTGGTAGTGTCATATGCCACAGCTAGTAGAAACTGAGTACAGTAGTGTTGTTAGTAGTGTCATATGCCTCAGCCGTTAGGAACTGAGTATAGTAGTGTTTTCAGTAGTGTGCTATACCTCAGCTGGTGGGAACTGAGTAAGGTAGTGTTGATGGTAGTATCAAATGCCTCAGTTGGTAGGAACTTAATACAGTTGTGTTGATTGTTGTCATATGCCTCCGCTGGTGGCTACTGAGTGCAGTAGTTTTCTTCATAGTGTCATATACCTCAAATGGTGGCTATTGAGTAAAGTATTGTTGCTGGTAGTGTTATATGTCTCCGCTGGTAGCTACAATGTACAATAGCGTTGTTGGTAGTGTCATATGCCTCAGTTGGCAGCTACTGACTTCACTGGTGTTGACGGTAGTGTCATATCCACCAGCTGGTAGGAACTGAGTAGAGTAGTGTTGTTTTTCCTGTGTTATACATCAGCTGGTGGTTACTGAGTGCAATCTTTTTGTTGATAGTGTCATGTACCTCAACTGGTGGTTACTGAGTACAAAAGACCTGATGGTAGTGTCATATGCTTCAGCTGGCAGGAATTGAGTACAGTATTGCAGTTGATAGTGTCATATGACTCAGTTGGTGGCTACTGAGTACAGTGCTGTTGTTGGTAGTGTCATATGCCTCAGCCGGTAAGAACTGAGTATAGTAGTGTTGTTAGTAGTGTGCTATGCCTCTGCTGGTGGGAACTGAGCATAGTATTGTTGTTGGTAGTATCTTATGCCTCAGCTGGCGGCTACTGAGTTCAGTAGTGTTCATGGTACTGTCATATCCATCACCTGGTAGGAAGTGAGTAGAGAAGTGTTGTTGGTAGTGTCATATGCCTCAGGTGGTCTGATCTGAGTACAGTAGTGTTGATGATAGTGTCACATGCCTCTGCAGGTTGCTACTGAGCAGAGAAGTGTTGTTTTTAGTGTGATATGCCTCAGCTGGTGGCTTCTGAGTACAGTAGTGTTGTTGAGAGTGTCTTATGCCTCAGCGGCCGGCTACTGAGTAAGTGTTAATGGTAGTGTCATATGCCTCAGCTGATTGGAATTGAGTACAGTTATGTTGTTGATAGTGTCATATGCCTTAGATGATGGGAATTAAGTACAGTAGTTTTGATTGTAGTGTAATATGCCTCAACTGGTGGCTATTGTGTACAGTAGTCTTGATGGTAGTGTCATATGCCTCTGCTAGTGGCTACTGGGTACAATAGGGTTGTTGGTATTGTCATATGCATCAGCTATTGGAAACTGAGTACAGTATTCTAGATGGTAGTGCCATGTGCCTAAGCTGGCGGATAATCAGTAGAGTTCTGTTCATGATTGTGTCATATGTTTCAGTTGGTGGCTACTGAGAACAGTGGTGTTGTTGGTAGTGTCTTATGCCTCAGCTGGTGTGAACTGAGTACAGTAAAGTTTTCGGTAGTGTCATGTGCATCAACCTGGTGGCCACTGAGTACAGTAGTGTTGCTGGTGGTGTCATATGCCTCCACTGGCCGATACTGAGTGCAGAAGTGTTGATGGTAGTTTCATACGCCATAGATTCTGGTTGCTGAGTACAACATTATTGGTGGTAGTGTCATATGCCTCAACCGGTGGGAAATGAAAACAAGTGTGTTGTTGGTAGTGTTTTATGCCTCAGCTAGTAGGAGCTGAGTATAGTAGTGTTGTTGGTAGTGTCATATGCCTCATCCGGTAGGAAATGAGTACATTAGTGTTGTTAGTAGTGTGCTATGCCTCAGCCAGAGGGAACTGAGTACAGTAGTGTTGATGGTAGTATCATATGCCTCCACTGGTTGCTACTGAGCAGAGTAGTGTTTTTTTCAGTGTCCTATGCCTCAGCTGGTGGCTACTGAGTACAGTAGTGTTGTTGGTAGTCTCATGCCTCACCGAGAGACAACTGAGTACAGCTGTGTTGTTGTTAGTGTCATATGCCTCAGATGATGGGGACTGAGTACTGTAGTTTTGATGGTATTTGAGTATAGTATTGTTGATGGTAGTGTCATATGCCTCAGCTGGCGGCTAATGAGTACAGTTGTGTTCATGGTAGTGTCATATTTCTCAGCTGGTGTCTACTGAGTACTGCAGTGTTGTTGGTAGTGTCATATGCCTCAGCTGGTGGTCACTGAGTACATTAGTGTTGTCAGTAGTGTCATATGCACCAGTTCGTGGCCACTGAGTACAGTAATGTTGCTAGTAGTGTCATATGCCTAAGCTGGAGGCCACTAAGTACAGTAGTGTTGTTGGTGGTGTCATTTGTCTCAGCTGGCGGATACTGAGTTCAGAAGTGTTAATGGTAGTGTCATATGCTGCAGATGCTTGTTGCTGATTACAGTACTCTTTGTGGTAGTGTCAAATGCCTCAGCTGGTGGGAACTGAGTACAGTAGTGTTGTTGGTAGTGTCATAACCTCAACTAGTGGGAACTGAGTACAGTAGTGTTGTTGGTAGTGTCAAATGCCTCAGCTTGTGGGAACTGAGTAAAGTAGTGTTCTTGGTAGTGTCATATGCCTCAACTGTTGGCCACAGAGTACAGTAGTGTTGCTGGTAGTGTCGTATGCCTCAGCTGACGGACACTGAGCACATTAGTCTTGATGGTAGTGACATATGGCTCAGTTGGTGGCCACTGAGTAGTTATGTTGTTGGTAGTGTCATATTCCTCATCTGGTGGATACTGAGTAAAGTAAAGCTGTTCATAGTGTCATATGCCTCAGCTGGTGGGAACTGAGTATAGTAGTGTTGGCGGTAATGTCATATTCCTCAGCTGGGGGAACTGAGTATAGTAATATTGTTCTTAGTGTCACATGCCTCAGCTTTTGGCCACTGAGTGCAGTAGTGTTAACGGTTCTCCCATATGCCCCAGCTGGTGAGAACTGCGTATAGTAGTGATGTTGGTAGGGTCATGTGACTCAGCTGGTGGGAACTGAGCATAGTAGTGTTGACGGTAGTCTCATATTCCTCAGCTGAGGGAACTGAGTACAGTGGTGTTGTTCTTAGTGTCACATGCCTCAGCTGGTGGCCACTGAGTAGAGTAAGTAAGTAAGTAACTTTACTGTCACATTGAATATACATACAACGTGAAAATCTTCTTGGCATAGAGCTCATCCATATAATTACAAAAGGAGAATAGAATAAAAAATACATATATTGTAAAAAAGAGAGAGGTCAGCGGAAGGCTAAAGAATTATAAAGTTTTATACTCATCGGGATAAAAGAATACTTAAATCTACTTGTGTGCATCATCGGGAGTGCTAGCCTTTTGCCCGATCTCAGAAATTTATA
>JAUTZA010020945.1:0-11660 GCA_032273845.1 Panulirus longipes | reverse complement strand
TGGACTGACTGCCGCAACCAACATTTGAACCTATGCAATTGACCTTAGGTGGCCCATGAATGCATCATGGTTAGGAACACTAACCGCAACACCATGGAAATCTAAATGGTTCCTATATCTAAGCAGTTAGCTAAATAATTACTATTTTGTTCCTTTAGTTATGCTGGTTGGGCTAAATAATTAAGGAAAATGGGTGCTCATAATACAGGAATGAAAGTTAGCTTAAGAAACTGAATAAGGAGGAACTTGTATAAAACAGATACAAGCACTGATAAATGTGCCAAATTTCTTGTTAGGTGTACTCAGTCTACACAGTAGATTCTGTAAGAATCTCAGAATATTGCCATGACAGTGTGTTTATTGTTAATCAGTGTTGAAAAAATATCACATGTTTTATGTCACATCTTACCTCTTGCTGCTGGTGTTGTAAATCAGCTTCTTGTTGTTCTGTGAGAAGTTTTGCGTGGTTTTCTTGTTGCTGCAACAGTGACACTCGGGTTTCTAATGTGACTCTGCGTCCAAACTCTTTCTCTAACTTCAGGCGTAGTTCCCGCACAAGGTCTTGAAGCTGACCTACATCAGACGCATCCGGGAGTGATGATAATGGAGTCAAAAGGGATTTCTTGAGACCAGAATTAATATGGGTGCTTTCTTCTGTTTCTGTTGAAGCTGCTGAAATGCCATCATCCAATTCATTCAATTCATGTGGAGTTCCTAGAGGATCCTGAGTACTGGACTCATCGTCACTAAAAGCCAAGGTGTCTAGGCCACTTCTTGATCTTACTTTACAGTGCAGAGTGCCTAAAACAGTTTGGTTGGAGAGAAACTTGGATACGTTGTACTCATTTCTTTTATGAGGCATACTGTTCATCTCTATATTGTGACTGGCTATTAATTCTTTTTTTTCAGTGTTCTTTATGGTTATTCCTACATCTTTTTTAGGATTTTCTCTTGAAGACAAGAAACTTTTTTCCCTTTTTGTGGAAGACAAATATTCATCCTTAGAAATAAGGCATCTGTCTGCTTGTACATCAGCTTTTGCTTCATCAAGTTTGACTTCTGAGAGAGATGGAACTCTAGAAAGGGTAACTGGGGGTGACTTGGAAGACATGGCAAAATCTGCCTTAAAATCTAACAAATCTTCTACTCCACTTGCAGCAAAATCGTCGTCACTGATTTCTTGGACAGTATCTTCTGGTTGAAAACCCTCAATGGTATTATCCAATTTGTCTTTGCTTTTTCTGTCACTTCTCTTTAACTTAGTTGCATTTCCAACACTAATATGAGTGCTCTCTTTATTTAAGGCATCAAGTTCCTTTTCAATAGTAATGACATCCACCAAATTTTCACAATCATTTTTTGATTTTTTTTCACTATTTTTTTCATCTATAAGTGAATCTTCAGAATTTTGGCTGCTATTTCCAGAACTAAAATATTTCTTTGACCTTATGCTAGCATTAGCCTCCCACACTTCCTCCACTTCCTGCATTGTTCCTTCTCTACCTAGTGTTCCTGCAACCACTGATAAAGTGTCTTTGCATAAGCCACCCATAGAGGCATCAGGGAGTGACAACTCACTTCCTCCAATATTACTACTATTGGCACTTTCTCCTGTTTTGTTTTCCACCACTATATTTTCCAATTTTTTACATTCCACCTCAGGAGAGACCGATGTATTCTTACTGACTGTTGTACAGGTTTTGTGGTCGTCTTTACTAAATAACTTTGATTTTGTGCCTTTCTCTTCATTTTCCAAGCAACTCTGGTCTACAGCATTACATTCTACTGATGCAACATCCAATTTCTTTTTGATGGGTGTAAGACTTTTTCTCCTTGGTGGCTGTTGCTGTCTAGTTAATTCATCACTATCACTATTACTGTCAAAAATGCTAGATTTCCTTGGCATGAGCTTGGACTTTCTTGGAGATCTCTTTGATGGAGACTTCTTTGGAGATTCTTTAAATACAAAAGTCTTTCTGCTACTCTCCTCCAAATTCTGTTTTGAGTAAACTACTGGATCTTTTTCATTATTTCTTTCTGATCCTTCTTTCATTTGGTTTATGGAAGTTTTTGTTTCCTTATTCTCAGAAAACACTTTCTGTGGTGAATGGGAGGGGGAGCAATTCAAGGATGTCTTACTTGGAAGAGATTCTCCAACACTTCGTCCTTCTTTCAAAGACAAGATTTTCTCACTGAAGATGACTTTCTTGGGTGTCTCCTCCAATGGTAACATTGGCTTTTCCTCTTCCCCAAAAGATATATCTTCTTCTGAAGACTGATATTCTATGTCATTGAGCCCCAGTTCAGCAAGAAAATCTTCTTTTCCTGTTCTAGAGTGAGATTCTTTACTAGTACCATCATTTAAATTTGCCTCCCCTACATTTTGCTCTCGATGAGAATCAACTTGTCCACAGTGCAGCCTGTATGACTTTAATTTTGGCTCATCTTCCTCTGATGAAGAGTTCCAGGAATTGTCAGGCTTTAAACCATCTTCATCTACTCTATACTTAAGATCTAATTTTGCATCTTCCAATTCATGAGCAAGACTCGAAGAGTTGGTAAGAAGACGTGGAGGCTTTGGAGGACCCACTGTGTTGTGACTAGACTCATTGTTGCCAAACATGTCTGTAGATTCATCTGATGATGGTAAAAATTTAGTTAGATTGAGTTTGGGCCTTTCTTTAATGGATGTTATGTCACTGTTATCACTCCAAGAATCATCACCTCCATCACCATCACTGTGTTTATTTACAAGAATTAACCCTGTTGCTCCCTCATCTTGATTACTTCCATCATCACTCACATTTAGTAGACCCTGTGGAATAAAACTGGAATTTCCATCCTCTTGCATTAACGTCTTTAAGTGACTGTACAGCTGGTTATGATTTGTAAAACGAGCATAATCAGCTGCTGACCACTTACTAGCATCAACAGGGTAGATGTCAGCACCATGATCAATGAGTGTTTCAACTAGTGGCACACTACCCATTTTAGCAGCAACCATAAGCGGAGTGACATTCTCCTTGTCTGACACATTAACACTAGCTCCATGCCGGAGGAGGGCTTCTGCTACCTCCTGCTGGCTCTCAGCACAAGCTACATGCAGCGGAGTTCGACCAAGAGAGTTCAGAGCATCACAGTCGGTACCGCAGTCCAACAATAACATCAAAAGGTCAACTGCTCCTGTTCTGGCAGCTAGATGCAAACTGTTGTTACTTTGATAGTCTGTCACTTTAATATCAACCTGAAATTAAAGATTTCTATTAGAAGATTATATAATGGAATCAAGAAAGCTGAATTCAAGTCTAAGAATTCCCAATTTGGAACTGAAAGAAATGCAGCTTTACTGAAATAAAACATTTAAAATTACCATGCATTTTCTCTACATCCATGTATTCCCGGACAGTTAATATGTCCCTATCTTTAAGTTTTTGTGCTGCTTACACTAGTGCCTTAAGGAGTTTTTGAGCACTTGCTGGATCATGTGTCTCTAATTACTTGTTTAGAAATTATACATAAGTCCCAAGGTCCAACTGAAATTAAGTAACCAATTTACACCCAAGTACAGTGTCCACAAAAACCTTGTCCATCTCCCCATACATTTTTGAAGGCGGTGTCAAACTTACATTTAAGTACTTTGTCATCTCTCCCTTGGCCTTAGTTACCATCTGCAGATATCTAAGCATGGAATTGACAAGTTCCTTATCTATTCTAGGTCCATGTTTTGAGTCATAGGGTCTTGATCGCCTGAATGAGGTGCTGCTGGAAGCAGCTGTGTGATCATGCATTCTGAGCACCCAGTGCACCTAGAAATCTTGTGTACCCTCATTCTCTTGCTTCTAGGTGAGAATTTGGGCTTTCTCCTCCCTAGAAAGGTAAGAGCCAACCATCTTGAAACACAGATGGAAGAAATACAGTGCCTAGAAGCGAAATTTCTAAAATGAAGTGGAAACTGGGAAAAGTAAAGAAAGAACACTCCTCCTTTAAAATAGCCTGAGGCACACTGAGGCAGGTTGCTAGTGCTTACATCATTAGAAACTGTAGTCTCAGCAATCAGGTGTGTGTTGATTTCACCCTGTGAGCGCCATATGCTTGCACTCATGATAAACCTTTGCCTTGTGTCGCCTTTGAAACTATATGGGGTCAGGCAATGTTTTTCTGTGGACTCTGAGACTCATGGAGGCTTGCAATGCTTTACTGTGAGATGGCTGATAGGAGGCTGCAGCCCCGAGTGGCACTTTTTGGGTGGCAGCATTTTGGGAGGCTAAACTGTGATCTAAGCCCATCTTTTAGCAATAAGTACCAACCAACAAAGGTTTTGCGACCTTCAAACACATCAAATAATGCCTTAGGTTATGTGCCTTTGGTCAAAAAAAGATGTTCTGTGAAGCTATGAGCTTGTTTGCCTATAGTCCACAGCTGGAGAAAAACCTGATTCACATTGCCTTATTCCATAATCCTCTCTGGATCTTGAAATGCAAGCCAAACTTCCTCCTGTTGTTGTAACATTCAGGTAGCTGCTTCAACAACTCATATAGCAAGCTGTCAAAAAGCAGACATCCATCAACTTGAAACTAAATGGATGATGCATTCTTTATGTGGGTTCCAGCATAGCAACTATGTCTTTACATTTAATTCTGGTAAACTGTGTAAACTGTGTGGATCAGATTTTTGTATTAAAGATGATCATGGAAAAGCATTCAGCGAAAGGTAAGAAGTTGTATGCAGCTTTTATGGATCTGGAGAAAGCATATGACAGAGTCGAGTGGAATGCTTTGTGGGATGTGTTAAGGATATATGGTATAGTGGGGCAACTGTTGGATGATGTAAAAGCCTTTTATAGAGGAGCAAATGCATGGGTAAGAGTGGATGTAGAGCTGAGTGAAAGTTTTGGGATACATGTAGGTGTGAGGCAGGGCTGTCTGATGTCACCATGGCTTTTTAATATAATTATGGATGGAGTGATAAGAGAGATGAAAGCAAAACCAGGGAAGGGGGGTGCAGAGATGGAGTGTGGAGGTGAGATATGGTGGCTAGTGGCAAGCCTCCTTGTGGATGATACTGTGTTGTATGCAGAGAGTGAAGAGTAGTTGCAGAAGGATGCAAGTGTGTTTTATGATGTGTGTAAGCAGAGGAAATTGAAGGTATGTGCAATTAAAAGTAAAGTAACGGTGTCTGAAAGAAAATGGAGGGAAAGTATAAATTTTGTAAAATCATATACAGTGAAAGAAAAAAGCGTACTAAAGTGTGCTTTGGATATGGGGGGGGGGAAAAAGACTGGCAGCAGTGAGAGAATTTAACTATCTGGGAGCTGTCTTGGGTAAGTGTGGTCATATGGAAGGAGAGATAAGGGTGAGAGCAGTGCAGGGTAGAAGAATCACTGGTTCCCTTAATAGAATGAGGAAGAGTAGAGGTGTAAGTATGGAAGTGAAAAGAGGATTAAGGGAAAGCATAGTCCTCCCAATCCTGACCTATGCAGCTGAAACATGGATGTGGAAAGAGGCACTGAGGTCAAGAATCCAGGCTGTGGAAATGAGCTATTTGAGAAGCCCATGTGGTGTGACTAGATGGAATGAACAAAGAAATGAAAGGGTGTATGAGAGATGTAGTATGACAAGGAATGCAAAGGGAGTGAATTGTGGAGTGGCAGAATGGGTGAAACATAATACTTTAAGGTGGTTTGGGCATGTGAAAAGAATGCATGACTGGGAGTTTACAAGTAGAGTGTATGATGGTACAACTAAAGGGGTTGGTGTGACTGGAAGACTACCAGTGACACGGGCAAATAGGATGGAGGAATACTGGAAGGAGAGAAATAGTGGAAGAATGCGTGGAATGGTGTATGCATGGGAGGCATGTAAGGACAGGGATAAGTGGAAACTCTTTTGCTATGGCAACCCCTTGATGGGAGCTCCCAGAGGGAACTGGCATCAGATATATAGATAGATAGATTAAGAGTACTGTGCATAAAAGCAAGGTTATTAGATTTAGCATGGCAAAGGGACAGGTTAGTTGGAATGTGAGTTTGAACAGAGAAATTGTGGAGAATGAAGTGTTTTAGATACCTGAGAGTAGACATGGCTGCATATGAAGCCATGAAAGCAAAAGTTAATCTTAAGGTCGGTGAGGGGAACAAGGTTCTGGAAGCATCGAAGAATGTGTGGAAAGAAAGGTTCTTGTGTGGGAAGGCAGAAATGGGTATGTTTAAAGGTATAGTAATCCCAGCATTGTTGTATATATGTAAGACATGGGCTATAGATGAGGATGTACAGTGGATGGTGCATGTATTAGAAATGAAATGTTTTAGGATAATTTGTGGTCTGAGAGGTTTGATTAAGTAATAAAATGGTATAAGAGAGGTGTGGTAATAAGTGTTGAGAGAGGTGAAAAGGTTGTGCTGATATGATTTGAACATATGGAAAGAATGAGTGAGGAAAGGATTACCAAAAGGATATGTGTCAGAAGTGAAGGCTTTAAACAAGGAAAAAGGGAAGACCATACTGAAAGGATGGAGTGAAAAAGATTTTGAGTGACTGGGGCCTGAATATGCAGGAGGGTGAAAGGTGTGCACAAGAAAGAGTGAATTGGGATGCTGTGGTGTTGTACAGGGGAACGTGCTGTCAATGGACTGTACCAGGGCATATAAAGTGGCTGGGGGAAACCATGGAAGGGTCCATGGTGGTTGTGTATGGGACTGTAGTTTCAGGGCTTTGCATATGACAGCTAGAGAATGGATGTAAGTGAATGTGGCCATTCTTTGTCTGGTGCTGCCTCGTTAACACAGGAAATGGTGAACAGTTTTGAAAAAGAATAGATTAAAGGGAAAAGAAAGATCAAGTGAGAGATGGACAGTTTTGTTATTGAACTTTTAACCCTACAATGCTAGAAATCATTATATGATTCACATAGAAGACACTGGAAGTTGTCATAAGATGACTTACGTAGTCGGTTTCAGGATTCATCACAAGTGCTAATTTTTGTGGGCTTATTTTTAAACCTCTTCCCCAGTATTTTGCATTGTATCATAGTTAAGTGTTGTGTTGGTCACTATGTTATTTAAGACTGCCACTCTCATGAGACAATACCTGAAGTGTAGATATTCATGTGAATAGATTTACATAAGTGTAAAGAGGTGTGTAAATAGGAACTATAAAGAGTGATAATTGTCATTTGGTGAATTTGCATCATAAGTGTCATCCCCCCATAATACTTACCTCATCCATCATCTCTTCACTGCCTTTGCCTGTGGATTTATTCATAACTTTAGCACTGTACCACAGCCATATAAGTTATGTTAGCTCACTTGTTTGTACATATCCTTTGCTTTTTTTTATGCATTGCTCTCCTCTGTGGTCCGTCCTACAGCATGAGATACATCTCTTGGAAGTCTATGGGCTAGAACCATGTCCAACCTCAACTTCTGCAAGAAGATAATAGTCTACACACACCCTCTGGGAATGACTCATTGGTGTCCACAGCAGTTGTTTACTTACTGGGTTTATATTGGCCAATCACCAACCAATATTAAGGTGAAGTCATCAACCCGTCATCAACCCACCTCTCTTCAATTTCTGAAGTTTGCACACCTTTCTTGGTTGTTAGGTCTGATGGACATATCACATGTGACATGATACCAACCACCAGTCATTCAGCAATTCTGAGATTTCTGTAGTATGCTATATATGAAATAGCTGGTTATACCTGCTAAACAGCCAGCTTCATTACTTTGCATATGCCAATAAAACACCAAAAGTGTTGATTGTTGGTAATAGACATAGACAGATAAATGAAAGACATAAAGTGGGCACTAGAACTATTGTTACATCCAGGTTACAACCACTTGATGAACTTACCACAAGCACTACTTCATGTATGGATTCTGAAATACAAATGGTGGTAATACTGGAGAAACATTATAGATATTGTACGGTATATCACAAAGCAACAAGATATACATACATATATTATTTCTACAGTTTTGCTATTTTCTGCATGAGTGAGATAGTATCAGGAATGCATGGATGAGCCTTAGAGGAAACAATCTCACTTGTTTTCTTCCTCTTTCTCTTCTTTTGGAAAGTATTACAGGAAGGGAAGATTTCCAGCCCCCAACTCTTAGCCTCTCATAGTTATCTTTGATTTGCAGGGTATATGAGGGGAGTATTCTTTTCCCCTATCCCCAGGGATAGTATACTGCCAATGCATCTCCCATGTGCTAGAAGACACAGGACCATAAGGGAGGTTAGAAATCCTCCTCTCTTGTATTGCTATCCAAGGCACATTTATGAGTTACTGACACTACAGTAAGCTCCACATTAACTGGCACCCTTGGGACTTTTGTGGTGCTGGTTAGATGAATTTTTCATATGAAAGAGAGAGTAAATATTTTGTGTTCCAAAGGGAATACAAAAACTATTTATTGCCTGACACTAAAATGTACAGGGACTGCTTGGTTAGCATAGATGCATTCCTGAAGAGTGTTATTATATGTAAAACTACTTTAAGTGAAGCCATCTTTACCTAACTCGTGATGGTGGGAAAAATTCTTGGGAAATATTTCCTGATGCATTTTCTCATATATGCTGTTCTGTGCATTCCTTATATACATAAAAGATTATTTTCATATATAGATACATAACTTTATGCATATTGATGGGACTTCATCCACTGTAATATCACATAAATAAATCCAGTGTACATCATGACTCAAAAAGTAGAAGAGAATGCAGTTCGTCCAATGCACCATCTTCACTGTGTGAATGCCACAACGTTTGTACTCATAGGAATTTATGAAGCTGAACATTTTAATGTATGTTTACAGTTGGAAGTACATGTTTATTAATCTTGAATTTATGACTTATGGTAAAACGTGTGGTGTACATTGATATTGATTTGAATACAGTACTGCACAGTGTTATCAAAATTTTGTTCGGTGGTTGTACAATGATTGTAGAGTTTCTGTACGGTAATTTACAACAGAAAACTTGGCATATAATGTTCATAAGGCACTGTGGATATAATGAATGATATCAAACTGTCTGCATGTGTGTGTGTGGTGTGTGTGTGTGTGTGTGTGTGTGTGTGTGTGTGTGTGTGTGTGTGTGTGTGTGTGTGTGTGCTTTAGTTCCAACTGTTTTGCAATATTTCATGCATTAGTAATGTATATGTAATGCATTTGTTAATGTGAAAAATGGTTTGAAGGAAGAGCATGGAACTTATCCCAATCAGTATTGTCTTAAAACAGGTCTGGAGTTAGAGGAAAGGAATGTCATCCTATTGTTGTCATATAATAGGATATCGTATTTAGTATTAGTTTGTTGATTATATACTGATTTAATGAATTAAGTAACCTCAGTGTGGATTATTGAGAGGGAAAAATTGAACGTTTCATAGTTTCAGGTTTTATATCTACAGGGTTTCAGTAGACCCTTTGTTTTAGGCTTTTGTCCATACAGGGAAATATTGAATGGTACTGATGTTTTAGGTTTTCCTGTTAATTGGGTCACGGATAAATGGGAGTTTACTGTACGTCACTCATACAGGAAATAGCAAGCAAAAATGAAAAAAAAAAAAATCATACATATCCACCATTTTCCATGTTAGCGAGGTCGCGTCAACAAACAGAGGACTGAGCCTTAGAAGGAAAATCCTCACTTGGCCCCCTTCTCTGTTCCTTCTTTTGGAAAAGGAAAACAAGTGGGGAGGATTTCCAGCCTTTTCTACCACCCCTTTTAGTTGCCTTGTACGACACGCAGGGAATACGTGGGAAGTATTCTTTCTCCCTATCCCCAGGGATAAAAGAATATTATTTAGTTATTTATTATACATGATCACTGTTTCCAGTGTTAGCGAGGTATCACCAGGAAACAGACAAAGGAAGATCCATTCACTCACATACACACATATATACGTACATGCACATATATGCACAGTACATACATATATGTACAATATATCTTGGTAGATCTATTTTATAATTTAGGATATGTATGTATGTATGTGTCTATGTCTCTGAGGCCCTTCCCTCCAGGAATTCCCATCAAGGGAATGACCATGGCAAAAGAGTCTCTACATAACCCTGTCCTTACATGCCTCCTTTGCATACACCAATCTATGCTTTCTTTCACCATTTCTCCCCTTACAGTAATCTTCCACTCCATTTCCCCATGTTACAGGTGGTCTTCCTCTTGCACCAATTCCTTTAATTGTACTAATCATACACTATCCTAGTAAATTCCCCATCTTGCATTCTTTGTGCAGTGACAGTATCATAACCAATGAGTTGAGGAGGTGCTGCTACTGTGTTAGGCTTGAAATTGGGAAAAGTTTTAAATTGCAGTACCTTAAGGGGGATACTCTCATTCTTTAGAGTATCCAAGTCTCACCTTGCCTTCTTTTGGTAACCTTTTATTACAACATATGGATGGAACTGAAAGGAGACGTGTTGCCCAACCCCATCAGTGCAATAATAGAAGTAGTTTTCTCTTTTTTAAATGTAGACAAACACTTGAGATGTCCTGGGGATTTTAGTTTTTTAGACAATTTGGGAGTCCTGCTGTGCTGGAGTTGCCCTCTGCCAGTGGCTTGTCAAAGGTGAAGTATAAAAGGCTAAGAAACAGCAGTGGAGTCTGCTAGTTATGCCGAGGGGTGAAAAGGATAAGCAATTGAGGATTATGCTGCTGAATGTAAATGGGATGACTGGTGAGAGTAAAAAGAGGGAACTTGTGGAAAATCTTTAAAGTTATAGTTTGGATGTGCTGGGGACTGGAGAAACCCATATCTTTGGGCAGAGTGTATGGAGTTCAAATGAAAATGATCAGTGAAAGCAATGGGAGGGTGTGGAAGGAGGAGTGGTATGGACGGGAATGAATAAATATTATCAGGGAAGAAGGAAAGAAAGATGTGCAATTCTGCTGGCGCCAAGAGTGTGGGAGGGTGCTACAGAGTGTGGGTAAAAGGAAAGATTGGAATTGTGAAGTATGCATGAGAATATGTATATTTGCCTGTGAATATGAAGACATGTGAGGTAAGAATTAAATGAATTATTTCTGAAAAAATATGAATGCATGTACAAATGGTTTTGAGATTGAAAGAAACGTAGTTGTAATGTGTGATATGAATGCAAAGGTGGGATGTGATAAAATTAGCAAGATAGTGCCTAGAGTAGATGAGAATGTTAGTTATCTTGTGGATGTCTGTGCTAAGAAGGTATATGCCTTGCAAACACCTTTTTTCAGCACATTATGATCCACAGGTGTACATGGATGAGAAGTGATGGAAGAGAAGAATGAAAGGGTATTATTGACTATGTGGCAGTGCATGAAAGCTTAAGAAAGGCCGTGCTGGATGCCAGAGTTGTGAGAGGATTCTCTGGAGACTCTGATCTTTTCGCAGTTCATGTGGGGGTGGAAATTAGAAAGTAGTGGAGGTATGGTGTAAGAAACAATGGAGAGGTAAAAGTGTTGGCAAGCAAGAAGATGAATCATTAAGAATGCAAGGAGGAGTATGAAAGGAGGGTAACAGAAAGTTTTGTTGGAAGTGTAGTAAATAAAGGGATACAGTCATGAGTGAATGAGCTGTTTAGAATGTTTAGAGAAAGACTGTTAAAGATTGTAGAATTAGTAGTTGGATGCAAGCTCGTGGGGTATAGGAGAAAAGAG
>JAUTZA010019846.1:0-11685 GCA_032273845.1 Panulirus longipes | reverse complement strand
TTATGGAGATGAAATCACAATTCAGCAGGTCATGTAATTACTTATAACATGTGGTTTTTCTTCACATGTGGCACGACATGTTTCACGGAGACAATCCGCTTCATCAGGTGCCAATAATTAATTGTTTCTTAAATCCCAACACCACAACAAAAAAGACCGTGTGAACTTTTGCCATCACAAACAACAAATTGGCGTGACCGACAGTGACCGTTAAAGGGAGAGTGGGGGATGCCATGTGGTTGAGGCGAGTTACGTGGTGGAGATCGGCCTGGGCATAAATGATGTGTGTTGGACCAATTTTCTTATGATTTAGTTTCTTGATAATTCTTTCATAATGATTTGGTTGATAACAGGACTGACTTTAAAGTTGCCTTTGGAGAGATTAAAGTTTTTAGTATTTGCAATGAAAACAGATTCAATGACGTTACGGATAGCATAATCAGAAGACAGGGGTACAAAGAGACTGGGTTGAAAGGTCTACAGGGTGATCGTTTTTATGACACCGTATAGCTATCGCATTTTTGTGGTCATCCCTGCGTACTGAGTGACGGTGCCAATAGCATCTCTCAGTTACTGTTTTGCCGGTCTGACCAATGTATATATCTTTACATGCCTTATAAAAACACTGTCAGTAAGACCTTAATAAAAGATCGGCCAAATTTTCCAAGATACGTAAAGATGTATACATTGGCCAGACCGGTGAAGTTCCACCTCTTAAATCTATACTAGGGCGTCCCAGAAAGACTTCAGCAACTACTGACAAGCTTATCAAGAGGCAAGTATTGATAAATCCACGCATCACAACAAGACAATTAAAGCAAGCCTGTCCTACCCTCCTCAAAAGCGTTGCAAAACGCACCATTCAACAGCTCTGCTAGAAACACCTGAACCTACCTCTTCGTTCCCCGACCAGAAAACCCCTACTGACTCGCAAGGTGCGTGATGCTTGTCTCAGTTTTGTAAGTAACTACAAACATTTCACTGTTGAGTACTGGAGAAGGGTCTTATGGAGCGATGAGATGACTTTCCAGTGTGTTGTAGTGAGGTGTGGCAAGTTGAGACGTCCCTCACACATGAAAACCCTTGACCCCCATTACGTGCAAATGACCGTCAAACACCCAGTCTCAGTCATGGTTTGGGGTTGCTTCATTGGAGAATTAGGGTGTGGTTGCTTTCACGTGCTTCCCAAGAACATCACAATGAATGGAGACCGCTACACTTAAGTTCTTTGTGACCACATGATGAATTTTAATGAGATCAACAGCTGCAACTTCCTTATGCAAAACAGTGCACCATGTCACAAGGCAAAAAAGGTCATGAAATGGTTGTCAGTCAAACAGGTGAACGTCCCTCAATGGCCTGTGAAATCGTCAGACCTGAATCTCATCGAAGAGCTGTGGTCTCACATGAACCTTAAACTTCAAGAAAGGAACACTTCTTCAATTCCTCGGCTTCTTGAAGCCATCAGACATCTGGTTGAACAGAATTGACCTTGATTACTGCAAAAACCCTAATGACTCCATACCGCGACGCATACAAGTTGTTTTGAAGGCACGTGGTGGCCACACTAAGTACTAAAATAAAGAAATTTATATTTTTTTCTTTCTATATCCATTCTTCAGACTTTCCGTGGGAAATGTATATGACATATGTTGATTACCACGAAACTAACAGGTAAAAGCGTGCTGCATTGAAAAGGATTGACCACAAGGGCTTCAAAATTGTCTGAAAAAAAAAGAATATTAGCTCCCGTAGCTTCGCATATTCATTTTTCTACGATTATAATTCAACTCGGATTTCATGAAAGGTTGGTGAATCATACTTAGTCGTATATCGTCCATGTGTTACTCTGAGAATAAGCAATAGCAAGATAAAAGCAAAGCTGCTACATTAATTATTTTGAATTTCGTGTTTTTCACAGAGGAGTTCCATGAGGACACGCAACAGGTTTCAGCCCACCAACCTTGGTGACCGAATTAGATTTGTACGCTTGTGGCTGGGAGGCATGTCCCTCCGAGGCATTTCTCGTATCACCGGCAACAGTGTGTCTACCGTGTTCAGGTGGATACAACGCTGGCAACTAGAGGGCAACATCATCCGAAGACCTTACACATGCAAACCTCACCGAACAAGACTGAAGCTGGGTGCGATGGGCATTCTTGCTAAGGAGCCGCGAATTCCCGGCACTTTGATGTTTAGCATTACGTTACCATTTGTCTGTAAACCGACTGCCTTTCTCCGTCACGTTATAGAGAAGGAAATAGGCGAAAGCCCAGCCTATTTTAGTGAATGCTTAAAATTGCTTGCGGCGGTATACAATGTCCGATGTGCCTTAAAACTTTAACATCCTCACTCAGCAGTCAGAAAAAAGTTTGTTGTATATAGGAAACAAACATCAAAATTGATTTCCGTAAACCGAGAAAGATTATATCACTGGCCACAATAAACATTACATCTTCTAGAGATGAAAGTTAAGAATTAAAAAAAAAATCAGTTTACCGAGGGAATAGGCAAACCTCAAAGCATTATCACTGTTAATGGGAATAGATAAGCTTTCTCCTTTTTATCATTTGCCTACCACTAATATGATTATAATTGTAGCTAACCTCCTCGTGGACTATCAGGTCTCCTGATATCTGTCCTTCTCACGTATTCCCATGTACATCTTTCAGCGTTCCGGTTAAGGCAGCTTTCGGTAAGGTTATTCCATACTCTGCTGGTAGAGAATATCATGTTTAAAGACTCTCAAATAATGAACGGTATAAAAATGACAAAAGTGTAATTCGGACTTTATGAAATGAATACTGAAATCAACACATATTTATGCAGCATTGTATATATTAAGATGCGATTGTTCTCATAACAGATCATCAAATTTAACATTGTTATGAATTTTCTCAATGAGGTGTTGGGAAAAAATGGTCCTGATGGCATATTCACCAAACCACTCTCCATTATTCTTTCACTTTGCTTACCACACAGGCCGAAAAAACCTACATTTACCGCCTTATTATCAAACACATTCAACAGTCCTTCAAGATACTCACTCAGTCTCCTCCTCACGTCATCACCACCTTTCCCTACTTCCCCTTTTGCCCTCTTCACCGATGTTCCTATTTGTTCTCTTGTTATTCACACATTATCAACCTCCTTCCAAAACATTTTATATTCCTTAAAGTTTACTGATACTCTTAAAACCGAAACTCTCATTTACCCTCATTTTTCAAGCCCTGCACCTTCTTCTTGACCTGACACTTTCTTTTAAACATGGCCCAATCATTTACACTCCTACCCTGTAAGTACAACCCAAACGCCACCCTTTTCTCTATCACTAGCATTTTTACTTCTTCATCCTACCACACGCTACCTTCTATAATCCGCCCACCTCCCACCTTTCGCATGCCACATGAATCTCCTTACACTCTTTCACACACTTCTACAACTCCCTTTTCACGAGGATTGCTACTCTTTCCTTAGCTCTATTCCTCTCAGCAACCTCTGATTTTAGGCCTAAGACATTTCCAGACCATTCTTCCTAATTACCCTTGAATTTTGTCATTTAGAGCCAAAATATCTAGGTTTCTTTCCTCATACTACCTATCTCTCCTCTCCTCTCTTCTCATCTTGGTTACATCCACACATTCATAAACTCCAGCCTGAGCCTGCGAGGATGATGAGCACTCCTTGCCTGATTCCTGTCTATGTTCCGGCCTTTTCAGAAAATGAAATTCAAGAAGGTGGGGAGGGGGTAAGGGTTCCAGTCCCTTACCCACTAACCTTTTAGTCGCCTTTCATATATGTAAATATATGTGTAAGCTGGGAGCGAGTTTTCTCTAATGCACATAGAATTGAATACGACAACATATTTAGAGTTATTAATCTTCTTTCCTACGCTCTCTAATTTTCTCAGTATTATACTACTATTAGGTGGGTGCTTAAACACCAGTTGTCCAAAGTTATCCATTTATTTCAATTAAGCTTTCTCTTTCACAGAGGCATCATCAGATGTCTACTAAAAATGAGAAAAAAAAAAACTGCGTTACAAAACTTAGATATGATATATAAAAAACTGATCAAATATATAAAACATCCGGAAAAAAACACATTATGCAGCATATAAAAGTAAGGTAAAACACAAAACGAAACAAATTAACAGTATCATGAAGGGTAGCATGAGTTACAATCTATATTAAATAAAGAAACAGAAACTTACAGTTGAGGAAATATAGAAAGTCTATCACTAAATACACTAAGTAGGGCCAAGCGAGACAGTTATATTCCGGTTGTGGAGTTGAGGTCGGGTTGGACTCGTCTGATTCTCTTTGACCTTCGTAACGAAGGTCCAGGGCCGGATTGGTCAGTGCCGCGTTCCTGCTGCCTAGAAATAGCGGACTCGGTAGCTCAAGGCGGATCAATGACGTGTCCCATCCATCCTAAAACGGCATTAGGTCTACGTCCTATTGGCGGGCCATCATAGACCTGTATGGCTGTGGTCATATTTGTCTGGATGTCTCTGATGCGAATGGCTTCCATTATCTGTTCTTCTGTGTTTCCTCAACTGTAAGTTTCTGTTTCCATATTTTGTATTTAGATTGTAACCCATACTATCCGTCGTGATATTATTAATTTGATTCGCTTTTAGTGCTTTCCCTTACTTATGTATGCAATGTACTGTGCTTCTACCAAGTGTTTTTTCTTTTATATTTAGTTTGCGTTTTTAATATGGTTTCCAAGTTTTGTGACGCAGTTTTTTCTCTCTTTTTTGTAGATTCCTGATGATTCCTCTGTGAAGGCGAAAGCTTGATTGAAATTAAATGGATTATTTTGGACAACTGGTTTTTAAGCACTCATCTTCATTTTGTCCTGGAAAATTAACTTGCTAGCTCTAACATGATAAATCTCATGCAAAGTTAAAGAAAACTCAAAGATTTGGCACTTCTGCTAGAAACTGATTAAGACCACAAGCGTTAGCATAAGCGTCTATGAACAGGGGGTGCGGCCAACACCAGGCAAACTGTGCGGGGAATACAAATCACAAATGTGCTACGCGATTTTACCAAACTTAAGATGAACATGGGGAAAAGAATCTTGCGGCATTGAATTACTTCACATAGTAATAGGAATCACAGATGTGTTCCTCTTTGGAATTCTGCATAACTTATATAACCACCTACAAACCTGTCTGTAATCATATGAAAGAAGGGCTAGGTAATTATCATTAGTCTCACCTTAAGGATGTGCAACAACCATTCCTGACAATCCTTTATCTCCTCACCTGTAGCTGATAGCAGGAACAATGGGGCTACCTTTCTGGCCGATCATGCAGTGGTGGGTTATGAAGAAAGTTTGGCGCGACTTGTAGAAGTCACAGCGTCCTGTAGATACAAGGAAGAGCAGAGAAAACTCTGAAGCTTAGAATTGCTTCTTCTAGAGTCCTCTTTTAAGTTGTTAACTATAAGTTATTATGAAATGGACTGGCAGTTGTTATTTCTGTTTCTTTCCCTTTACCGCAAGGCTTTGGGATCTTGTCCTCATGTCTTCCCAACAACTACAATCAGCAACTTTTCAAAAGGGAAATTTTCACACATTAAAATCTCTTCAACCATATTCTGTTTATTTTTTTTCTTAATGTGTCTTTGCTGCACGTTTTCTTTTTTCAGTCAAGGTCTAACCTAGATGAAGACTTTGAATTTTCAGTTCTTTTATATCTCGAAAATGATAAAAGTTTCATTACCGTAAGTCAGTCTCCAATTCGCTTTTTAGGACTTGATTTAGTCCTTTGGTGAATTATTAGTTTTAAACACATAGATATAAGGCATAATTTTTGTATTCATACTTGTCTTTGCAAAGTTTTGAGCGATGAAGTTGTCTAAAGAGAGGGAGGGGTCGACGATGGCGTGGTCTCCTCGCCGTACCAAAGTATCCATTATCTCAGGGAAATCCGCGTAGACTGCAAGCTTCAGGCGGCCCACGTGCCTCAGGTCACTCAGCTCCTTCAAGTCTCCAATCTCCATTTTCTGTTAAGATAAAGGAGATGTAGAGTGTCCATGGATGATCAGCAAAATATAAAACCTAGTAATACCCTGAGTGTGGTTAAAGAGAAAAGAAAAATATAGATGAAGAGAAAGTTATTGTGCATGAGTATGTATGGCAATCTCTGCATGATCATGGATGATGAATGAGTCCTGAACATGATTGATAATTGATTCATAAACATGAATGATGATTCATTCGTGAATATTGATGATAAATGATTCATGAACATGGACGATGACTTGACTCATGAATATGGATGATGACTGATTTATGAACACAGATGATCATTGGCCCATGAACATGGATGATTGTTAGTTTTGAACAGGTGTGATGAATGAACGCATGGTGTCGCCATAAATTGTCATCCTTCCTTTTATCATTCTATGCTTCGGAGATAAAATGACCATGAAAACGCTAGATTGGCTATGGTTTCCAAGAAGAAAAATCACTATCTTACGTTTTCCATGTATTATACACTAAACGGAACGCCTCTATTCAAGTCCTGCAGCATCTCTAGTTACCGTCCAGCAATAATCCGCTGATATCGCTGCTCCGCAGTTAACCGGAAAAAATCTAAGCGAGATTGGAGAAATTGTATCTAAGACATACTGCAGCCCATTTCCTGATAGGATGACAGGTTCTCCACAAGTTCCGTGTAGTTGTCAGCCTTGATATTTCCTAGAAAGTTGGCTGTTACCAACCGAAAAGCATTCAACGCTGTCTTCTCGTCATCACTGAGGATGCTGCCGAGCTTCTCGTCTCTGAAGAATTCGGGGATCTGTGGACCTACGAAAACATCCTCCATGATTTTCGCTTCACTGAGACTTGAGAATTTCACACCTAAACGTTGGCTCATTGTTATCCATAGCCTTAACAAAGTTCTTCATGAGGTTCACTTTGATTGCAGAGGCGATGGTAAAGATCTTGCCAAATTCTACCAGCGGTAGGTGCTGTAGGTTCTTTGCACCTGGTCCCAGCGACTGTCAGGAAGTTGAGCCCCTGTTGTTGAAGTCCCATTCACACAGGAAATATCAAAACTTCGCTTAGCCCTGCAATAGTTCAAGTCGCCGCAAAGCTGCCGACAGTATTTCTTGTAGAATATGCATTTTCAAAGATGCTTTTTGATGTTATAAGATTCTTTCATATGGACTGTATGACCAAGTGGATGTGATGGTAGCACGTTACCATCATGCAGCAGGACAGCTTTTAGATATAAGTTTGGCGAGTTTATGAACAGTCTCCACTCCACAAGTTTATTATTACTAATGAGGGCTGTCATCACACCAGCTACATCACTGCAGGCAACGAGGTTATCTTCCATCTTTAAGAATGGAGTGAAATCTTTCTGGCGGACACGAAACACAGACACTGTTACATTCTCATCAAGTTGCTTCCACGGTTGCAGTTTCGAGTCCAACGGTTCTGCCGTACTCTTCGACAGTTCCAGATCTCTGACGAAGTCGCTTAATGCATTCTGCGTGAAATCAGGATCTCTTGATGTTGATGGCTCACATGTTTCAGAAATATCGTCATCCTGTTCTTCCTCCGATTCCAGGGAAAATGAGTCTGGGAGTTCCAGAATGCGAAGTCCTTCACTGTAGGGTACCGGGCGCTTAGCAGAGGGCATACTCGGAGAGCTTAAAGTCCACATATTCATATTGGAAATACCTTGCCGGACTAGAGGCACCATTCAGGGGTAACAGTCACAGACGTTATCTGTCGGCTCTCGGCACCATGGGCACGGCAAAAGGCATCGATCGCCTTTTGTGATTCAACCAACTGCGAGGGTTTGTTGCACAAGTATTGCAGCATATGTGTGAGGCCCAACTCTTGTCCTGGTCCCCAACCTTGCAACTAAAGTAAAGATTGTAGGCGTTCCTGATGATCGAGGTTATGGCACATTTCTATGATGCAAAAGTCACCTAACCACAAACACATAAGTTATCTGCATTGTTTAATCACTTACGAGGCACCGTCGCTGACGTTCAGAGCTGCAGCCAGTCAATCGTGGCCCTTCACACAACCATAGTAGTATATTTCAGCTGAATGGCAGACAACCAGCACACGGCACTGCAAGAAGCAGCAAGTATTGCATTGCATTGTATTGTAAAAAGGAATTAACTTCAACTTTGATTACAATATGTAAACCAGCGCCGACTCGAATGCAGACTTAGGAATACGAAATACCAACACCTGCATGACAAGAGCACAACACGATTAGAAACGTCGGGGTGCGAAAAAAGACTTTCAAAAGTGAGTGTGACACGTGTGTACTGTGGAAGCTAAAACTTAATTTCTTGTTGCACTTGATGAACAGCAGAACCTGAAATGTTCCGTAACTAAGCAGATACCTGACTGCCCTGAAGATTTGGCCAGCAAACCGTACACTTTCTTAACTGACGATGATGTTGCGAAAACATAGGTTTAGATGTATTTCTGAGGGTCTAAAACCTAAGGATGTCTGTGTCTTCATGGAGTAAGGGTTCAGTCAAGTAGCTTATGATATCTTCAGAAGTGGTTTGTCTTGGTACAACCACTGGAGCTGACGTAAATAAAGAATTTCTTTTACTTGTTTGGGGTTGACTTACTAGTTGACTCACCTCAGCAAAGGTAGCGTAGTTGTGGCTTCAGTGGAAGATGAGGCTTTTTATGTAAGGGCAGCACGTTGATCAGCCACTTCACCAACCCGGCACCAAGCGAGGATCAACAGTGCCTGCCACCTTATATCAAGAATTCTCCTCGTAAACAGGAAAATGCTTCTCAGTGACTACTTGAGAGCATTGATAAGTTACCTGTTGAACCTGGACTGCATTTCCACTGTCTGGATCACGGATGCAAGGGATGACAGATTTATCATCTTGGATCATATCGGTTACTTTAACTGGAACAAGACTGGAACAGATATTCCGTAGAGATTTTCTCTGGAAGTAAGTAGGCTTGTGTGTTATGTCTGTACACAGATTGTATTATTCTGATTACAGAGCTCCATCTGGTGGTACTGGCGGTCTACTGTATCTGGTGGTATTGAAGGTCAGCTGTACCCATGTTTAGAATAATCAGAACTTGCGAAACAAAACGGAAGAAAGATACAATAACTCGCTTAGTGAGTCGCCAAGTGTGTATGACAGGACGCTGAAAAGGGTTTAAGAGCTGAGTTTACTGTACGAGATCACCGTCTCACATTATCTTCAGAACGAAGTCAAAGGCATGCATGAATTATTTATTTTGTTAACAAGGATAATGAATAAGCATTAATTATCTATTTCTAATCTGTAGGAAAAATGAAGAAGTGCTTACTTACTGGATGAGGGTAATAATCAGACATTATTTCGTTTTTCATTTGTTTTATTTTTGATCACCATTACCCGCGTTAGCGAGGTACAGCGCCAGGAGCAGACGAAGAAAGGCCGCATTCACTCACAAACATCCTTTAGCTGTCATGTGTAATGCACCGACACGACAGTTCCCTATCCACTTCCAAGCCCCACAGACCTTTCCATGGTTTATCCCCGGACGCATCACATGCCCTGGTTCAGTCCATTGACAGCACGTCGACCCCGGTACACCAAATCGTTTCAATTCACTCCACCTCGTGCACGTCTTTGACCCTCCTGCATGTTCAGGCCCTTAACTCTCAAGATCTTATTCATTCCATACTACTATCTCATATTTGGTCTCCCCGTTCTGACACACATATCCTCTACGTCAACCATTCCTTACTCATTCTCCGTATATGTCCACACCATTTCTGTATGTCCAGACCATTTATTTCCTTTTATATCAAAAAAGATATTTCCATAAATAGATCTATCCCATGGGGTGAAGAGCACACAATAACTAATAAGCTATATGTATCACAGTCAATAAGATTAACATTGTATGAAACTTGAGCGAAATCAACACAAAACGACACGCCTTAATGAATCCGTCAAGGGTGGGAGGAAACTCCAATCAACTGTATATACTAACTTTTACTTAACCTCGTTCATTTAATAAGATAACTCTTTAATACTTTGTCAGAAGTTACATATTTTTCGGTCGATGGACGTGGCTTAAACTTGACAGTCGTAATGACCATGGCATTTGATTGGCCCAAAAGTCCAAAACAACCAACCAAACAACTTTGATAGGACATGTTAAAGAAGGGTTCCATTGATTTACCATCTTGTAGCCTAGCCTACTTTAGCTTTACCTAGTATTCCCCCTCCCATCCATACATATGTTTGAATTTTGTGTGTTAGTTATGAGTCTTTACCTTTCCACTCTTTGTTTTCACAGACGATGAGGATTTTATCGGTCTTTCCGTCGTTGCTGGACCACTGGCAGGTACTGTGACGACTGGTTGTGAAGTAGCGTAGTATGCCTAACTGAAAGGTGACCGGGAGAGAACTCAACCCAGAATTGAGCATCCAGTCCTACACTGGGACACTTTACTGCCTAATCAGTTGCCTCATTTTTTCCTTATAGAGGAGAGCTACTGAGTTTGAATTACCCTTTGTCTGGAGTGGTACGTTACCCCAGAATTTGGTGCATAGCCCCACCAGTATGGACTCCCGTAAGCCATCCATTACTCCTTTCATGCAACCAGTTCAAGGACTCTGGCTTCCCTCAGTTCCTTCTTAGTTAAGGTTACTGATGATCAGGCTGGAGTTGTTGAATTGGTTAGGAAACTGGCAAGTGGTGACCTTTTAGTTAAACTTAAGTCTTCGATTCAAGTTGCGGGCCTATTTAAACTGAGAAAGTTCTAATCATACGATGTTGTTGCTCCCATGTAGGTGACCATGAAGCCATACAGAGGAGTAATCTTGTGTCCTGATGTCATGGACATGAGTGAGGACGACATCGCAAAGGAACTTGCAGACGAGGAAGTGATTCCTGTTCGATGCACAACTAAATTTTGCAGCGACAAGTCCATACAACCCAGTAATATAGCCGTCGGGTACGTTGAGGTATCTGTAAGACCATATGTGCCCAATCCCTTGCGATATTGCGAATTCCAAAAGTATGGACAATTGTACAGCCAATGTACAACTTTACGTTAACTGTGAGGGCAACCACCCAAGCTCGTACCGAGAAAGCCCTCAGCAAAAGTTTGAGAAGGAATTCTCCGCAGTAAGGCAAAGGAGAATATTTCATATGGTGAGGAAAGGAAGAGGGTGAGGGAGACTCACAAGACTCTCAGTCACAATGAATCCTGTACTTCGACCACCACGCAAACACCAAGAGTTGCTGAAACACGTTCCACAGCCCCTGAGGACTACCTGACTAAACGCAACTTCACCGAATCAAACGAAAATCTTGACAAGGACATGCATTACAAAGCCGCCGATTCTGTTTGACCCAAAAAAGTAGCAGAGGACAATATTAAGTTAATGAAATTACCGAAAGAAACTATGTCGCACGTCGTCGTTCCTGTGGTTCGAGTGGGGAAGAGTAACCTAAACAAATCTTTCTCAGTGGAGTCAATGGAAACAATGGACGAAGATACTGCCTCCACTTCCAAAGGCCAATCCCGTTCACCTGGCGACTCGCCTAAAGCCATTTTCAGTTTCCATTCGCTGTTATGTCCACTTCCAGTTATCTAAAACACTTCACTTCCTAAAATTGTTCCATTCAAACTCACATCCCAAGTAACCTGTCTCTCAACCC
>JAUTZA010018745.1:0-11701 GCA_032273845.1 Panulirus longipes | reverse complement strand
CGATGTTCGCTGGTCAGGGCTGAGAGCTGGGCAGAAGTCGTCGTCTAAGGGTAAACTCAAGTGCTGCAGGTGTTATGACCTTAAGCATTGCAGGTAATGCCGCTATTACCGGTATTTTCGGCGATCCAGTCCAAGTACTCTGGAAATGTGGGAAATATTCTGAATTAGTGGTCATCACACAGGGGGTACTGGTGGCTGGGGTCAGTGAAATGGTCATCACACAGGGGGTACTAGTGGCTGTGGTAAATTCACTGGGGGAGACCTCGAGGTAAGACATGATACGCTGGGGTAGATGGCTGGAGATATAGCGAAAACTAGTCGAGGGTGACGGTGGATTACTCAGGGAAGGAAGTCAGGGATAAAGACCCGTTGGTGGGAGGGGCGATGAAGCGGGGGCGTGACCTAGTGCGGTAGTGACTTGGGATGGGATGATGGGCAGGTGTGGCCCGGCAGAGGGGTGAGTGGTGGAACACAGTGGAGTTGGAGACTGACAGGCCATGAGGGTGGCAGGTGGAGAGAGACAGATGAGTGTGGGATCATCCCAAATAGTGATAGTGTCAGTTGGGAGTTTTCTCATGTGTAGGCAAGCAGTGCTGCACTCTGGTAGCGAGGGACCAGTGTGATTACGCAGGTCCTCTGGTGGTCCTCCTCACAGTACAGCGTGTGAGATGTTTCGAGTCAAAATGCCCTACAATATGGTCTCTAGGGAGAGGTGTCCATGTGGTATGGCACTCACCAGTGACCCTGGCATACACTCCTGGGTAGCGAGGTCTGGCACAGCCCCGACCCCATGACACCACGCCGATCTGCTCGTAATTGCTACCAGCGTTGTAGACCAAGGGACCGCCTGAGTCTCCCTGTAATGAATCAAGAAAGGTCTTCGTTAGCTCCTCCAGTGTTTAGGGCCCGTGACTTACCTTGGCTTCTCCTCGCACAACCAAACTGACGGTTCTTCCATCTACAACACTTGTGTTCCTTTCCCTTACATTCCCTTCTCTTTTATCTTTCATTCTACATATTGAGTGATCCCTAATTCTCTATTTCCAAAGTTCCTCTTACTACTTATCTACTGCTTCACCTGGGACAATAAATCACACTTGCTCTTTTCTCGTGTGGGCAACATATGAAGCCTATATTAATGACAGCATTCATTCTTCTTCCTTGGTGTTGTCGCAACATTCCACCGTACAGGTCCTTTGTATCTCTCCTCCATATTGCAACTATTCTTCCCTTCCTTGCAAATGATAACTACAGATTTTTACCACATTTTGCTGGCGTTTCCAAATTCATCCCTAAAAGATTATTGAGCGTCAGCGGTAATTTGTACGTGGTAACTGTTTACATTGGTCTGTACGACGTACATTCATCTACTTTGGCTCTTTTTCCCTTGTGTCTCATGTCCCATACAAATGATAAACACTTTATCCTTAATGACGTACCGTCAAGTCAAAATTGCCTCGTCTGCAGTTGTATATACACAGCTGCTGATTTCCTTGAACCATATATTTGAAAGTTACTTTGATATTTGCCAGCACACAGTTTGTGTGCTTCACTATCTTCCCCTCCTGTCGCCTTAGGAGCTCAAGTCCTGACCAGCACACATCAGGGGTCACGTGAGGCGTTGCGCGTCTCATCCGACACTGACGTTTTCACACACATCAACACAGACATTTTACTTTGGTAACTATGGCCACAAATTTACGACTCCAGGTTGTACAAAGTCTTCATTCATAAAATCGTGAATATTTCCTACATTCTGCTGTAATTTCCACTGAAATCTAATTCCATAGTTGACACAGCAACAATGCCAAATTACTGAGGAAGCGCTTATCATTACATTACATTAATGGATCGTTCTCTGTATATGTATTGGGTATCCATACAATATAGTACACCTATACAAAACACGTACTCACCCCTGACCTGGGATTATGAGGGACCTTTTATGTTCGGTCAACCAGGCACCCGCTCTTCCCAACGCAGAAGCTCCTTCACTCACTCCACACGTCTCACTTCTGCCCTCTGTTGGCACCTGCCTCACCCACAGGCTCCCTCATTCGGTCCCACAGGCCTCAACTCTGGCGCCACCTCTCTCGCACTCTCTTAACACACAGGTTCCCTCAACTCTCTACCTGCCTCATCCGTCGTCCCCAAACCCTCGCTGTTTATCCTTGTGTCCTCCGAATAAATCACTCGATATTCTTCCTTATCTCCACCCCGCTGTTTATTTCATGAAGTGCTCAACTTACTGCTGATGGACATACACGAAGGACACTCACCTGGCAGGAGTCCTTTCCTCCATTGGAAAATCCGGCACACAGCATGTTGTCGGTGAGAGATGAGTACGAGGAGGAACAGGCAGCGTTGGTCAAGACGGGCACATCTACCTCCCGCAGCGCGGCGGTCATAGAACCACCTGAGGAACAAGGGTTATGCTCGTTATCGCTCTTCTCCCCTGAACAGGACGCGGTATTGTATTCGTCAAGCCCCACAAAATAATGGGTACAAATTTGTCAATATTGCTGATAGCTTGTCTTGAGGGTATTTCGTCCAGTGAAGAATTGAGTGTGGGGAAATGTGTTTGTGCATATGTATGTGCATGTGTTCCTGTTTGTGTGTATGTAGGAGTGTGTGTGAACCCTTCTGTGAGCGCAGTGATCTGTTTGTATTCCCGTCACTGTCCAGCGCTTGGGGCCCTCTCACTTGAGGTACTTCCACTGTCATATAACTTTTGAAACTTCTGTATGCCATGAGCATGTAGCTACAGTTTCATCATGGCGATTCCACTCATCCACTATTATGACTGCAAAGCAAAAAAAGAAAAAAGATAATTTTTTACATTTCCCGAAGTTTATTGATCAGTGTCTTGTTCCGATCTCTAGTTGCTTTATTTTTTACATCTTTCAAAGACCTGATCACTGTTCATATCGTCAAGAGGATTAAGAAACTTGATGGTTGTGATCAAATCTCTTTCTCTTCTTTTCTACTTGGTGGGGAATCTTTTGACTTTTGTAAAATATCACTGTAACTCTGTAAAATCTCACTGTAACTCAACTCAGCTCTCTAAATCCTAGTCCCATCATTGTTGTACATCTTTTGGACTTGACTATTTCTTAACGCTTCTTTGAGTGGAATGACAAGACTAGATTTGGTTTCCTGTATGCTCTACTTGACTTATTGAACGTTTCCTTATCCAAATAATTATGTATAATTGTTACATTTACTAACGTACAGTTTGTTACCTTTGAAATACTCCTGAGGTGGATCTCTGTCTACAGGTTTGAAACAGAGTCTACTGCTTCGTTCTTCTGACACACATTCCTATGGCTCATATCACTGTGTCTCATTCTCATGATCTTGCATTTGGGAGTAATTATCATCGACTTTTTTATCAGACCAATTTTTGGAGACTGTATCGTCTAGGTCCCTTTATAAGTTTACGCAATTCTCATTTTGTTCTTTCCTTTGTGACCTAAGCATCATCTGTATACATATTCAGGTGGGTCCAATTCTTCCAGTAAGTCGTGTAAACAGACCAAAGAGAGCTGTGGTCCTGGGAGTGAGCAATTGTGGCACTCTACTGGTCGACTCAAACTAATATCGAGATGGTTCCTATAAAATGCTTCCTTTCCTTCCTACCACTAAGGTAAAGATCTAACTTCTTCACCAGCCCTCCTGTATGATGCAGTCAAATCCTCTCAAGCAGCCTAGGTACACAAAGTGAATATTTCCCCGGCTTATGCCTAACACAGAGGTGAGTTTCTGTAAACCTCAAAGAGATTTGTTAAAAAAGATCGAACTCCTTTGCCTGTGCTCAAAACGGTCTGTCACTTGGGTACTTTCCCCTGTGTAGGCAGTCACTCATTTGCTTTGTGATTATCTTTTTCATTGTCTTAAGGACAATGCTCATGAAGAGAGGCTGGTTTGAAGTCCAGCACAGTTTTCCGATCTCCTTTCTTAAAGATAGTTACAATAAATATTCAGTTCCCTTGGTACTGTACCCTCAAACAGCATTTTTTTCTGATAATATTTCAAGCGATCCGTCAAGTGCATCTGCATTCATCTTCCATACATATGGAGAAACTTCAACAGGATTATGAGACACTTTCGTAGCCTACTTATGTCTTTTCTAATTACTTCTGTGCTGTCGAAGACCTCTTCCCCAACCCATCTTGGCTTGTGAAACGGTACAGTGGCTTCCACTATGAAAACACATCTCAACTTGCCATTTACCTCCTCGCCCATCCATGAATCTTCCTCTACAGCTCTTCCTTCTGAATCCCTCAGCCTTACTAGCTGCTCTTGACATGACAATTTGATGCCTATGATTTTATGGGAATATTTCTTTTTATCATCTGCTGTCTTGTCTCCAGTATTCTCACCAGAGTTTCTCTGCTCTACCTTTTCTGCCAACTGCTGGCTGACTGCCGTGACTCGTACACAATATGTCCCAAGACTTTTTGCTTCTTTGACAGCTTTTCCTGAACCATGTCTATCCTTTCTAACCTTCCTTCTCTATCTGCAGGAACTCATGGTCTTAATCTATTGTTTTGCGTATATCTGTACGAGTGTGTTCATCCTTGTGTTGGTAAACGTGTTTATATACGTTTGAGTATATTTGATGTGTTTTTCTTGTGTGATTTATTTGGAGATGTGTTTGCGTGCATGTTTCTGAGCGAGTCTACGTGTGAATTGGTGTAAATACCTCTGTGTACAATATGGGAAGGGAGTTTTACACTCGAAGTTCCGCCCGCGTCTTAAACTTTCCTCACTGCCACATACCCTATTAAAGCTGTGTTTGCTGCCAGCATTCACACTTTCATTATTCAGTCAATTCCATTCATCCACTACTCTTGTACCACGAAATAACTTCATCACATCTTTTCTAACAAGTTTCGTGTTCACAATCATGTCTTGGTCTCTTGATTTGTTCGACCTTTATACCTTTCGTAGAACTCGTCTTTGTATATGTATCATCTCTCGGGTTGAACGACTTCAGGGTTGTGGTCAAGTGAGGACACGATTTCCTTTTCCAGGACGGAGAAATCTATGGGCTGCAACCTGTCGTTGTGACTCGGTTCCCTTAGTCCTCTCAACATCTCTGTTGGCCTCCAATAGTTCTTCGTCCAACCTCCTCCCTTTTAAAAAGAGCGGTATTCAGCCTTGAAAAGCATATTCCAGTTTTAGCTTACGATACAATGTGAGGAGGTCTCTGAGTGAATCCTTTTCCGTGTATCTGAATACAATGCTGACGTTTGCCAGCGGACATATGCATTCGTATGCGTGTTTGTGTATGTCTTGGTGACTGTGGCGGCAGGACGAGAATGAGAGTGACGATTCCACCGCTCTAAAAAGAAATCCTATACCGCGAGAGAAAGCCTTACCGTACCATAGAAGGAAGTTCTGTTGGACAGCGGGCTGAGGCCAGAGAACATGACTACTGACCTTCGCTCATGGCTCCCCAGCCAGTGACGGTAGCAGTCACACCAGCATAATCTTCATTGGGGTCGGAGGGGAGGCACACCGGAGCCACCTCTCTCGTGAATTCTAGAGGTTCCTTCAAACGGAGCAGCGCCATGTCGTTATCCACCGTATCGCTGTCATAGTTCGGGTGACTTATGATCTGCAAAATACACCGTGTTAGACACTTTTTTAATTCTGATGATCAGCTTAGCATTATGGGGAGGGCTTCTTGATGCCTGGAAAGAGGACTGTGAGTTAGAGAGGAATGTAGTCCGGCTGTGGGACTTATCGAATGACAGTGGCCAGGGTAGCCCTGCGATAATGCTATATCCCGAACCATTCACAAATGTATTAACGGAATGTCTTTATCACAGTAACTAATACTCTGCTATGGTAATGATAGTTCTGATAATAGTAGTAGTGATATTCAATATTTTTTCATGATAAAAGGAATGATAACAGTATGTTATAGTATAAATGAAAGTAATTCTACACTTGGTGATATCATTCTCGATGATAATGATAATGACAACAATATACGTCAATAAACCAAAACGGTGATGATGAGACTGAAAGTAGTAATGACAAGACCAATATACAAAGTTTCTTTAGACAACCTGGAAAAATAAGAGAAAAGTGTAATCTTAGAGGAAATACCAAAATAAATTCAGAATTTAAAGGTACTACAGCAGAAGAAAAAGAATACTTGAATGCAGTACTTACTGATAAGTGAAGTCTGTTAATACGAGATGCTTAAGTGAAATATAGACAAATTATCACACCATAGGTGTTCACGGCAACTATATATCATAAGAATCAGCATTATTCTTTTTTTTTTTCTTTTTCTTTAACGGTGGAAGCTTCAGTCACAGACATAAGTCCACATCAAGGCCGGGCCTTGATTGAAATATAGAGAGGATTAATAAAGCGAAAAAGAAGAGACAAGGGAAAGTATTTACGAGCTTTGGAGGAAGTGAAAAACCTGTCTCTTGAAATGTGCCAGGTCATAGCTATTGAGAAAGACACGAGAAGGTAGAGATTTCCACATTTCGACGTGTAGGGAAAGAAACAGTTATCAAAACGGCCCATCCTAGATTTGCCGATGGCCACACAGTAGTCACGTGACGCAGCAGCTTCCCGAGTGTAGCATGGTCTAGCTAGTGGTGGGGGCACACAAGCAGCCAGCTATCGGGAGCAAACACCAAAGTACTACCTATAGAAGAGAGGAAAGTGAGCCGACATTGCGGCGTATGTCAAGGGGGACAAGTTTGGAAGTTAAACTAGGACAGTTTATAAGTCGGACCGCTTTCGACTCAATTGTGTCAAGTAAGGAAACAGAACCACCCCAAATGTGAGAGCAGTACTCTATACTAGGACTAATCAATCTTTTGTATAAACGGAGCAACTGCGCAGAGGAGAAGTTACATCTAAACAGGACAACCAATTTCTTAGAGGTAGACTTACCTGTTTATGTAATGTAGGTTGTCCAAGAAAAAGTGGATGTTACAGTAATACCAAGTATGTTCTTTGAGGTAAGAGGTGGAATTAACAGAATCGTCAAAGGAGAGCGGAAGGTTGTTAGGGATTTTCGATAAAGAGATGAGTAGAAGCTATGTCTTGGAAGCATTAAACTTATCCAGATTTCGTCTACCCCACTGAGATATCCTGTCCAAGTCTGAGTTTATTAAGGAAGTTATGTCGAGAAAGATGCAGATCGAGTGAGAGAATAGGGAGCAGAAATGAAGGAATGTAGCGTTTACTCGTCAGCGTATGAGTGCATTTGGTCATTTGTAGCAGAAAGAAAATCGTTGACAGAAAAAGAGAAAAAGTGTAGAGGGACAGGAGAGAACCTTGAGGGACACCGCTGTTGATGGAGAAAGGAGCAGAGGCTGATTCATCAACTACCACGGAGATGGATCCGCCAGCGAGAAGCTAGATATAAGGGAAGCCAAAAGAGGGAAACTAAGAGATAAGACCCCGATGCCAAATCCTGTCAAAAGTCTTAGATATGTCGAGGGCAACTACATATGACTCTCCAAAATCTTTCAGGGATGATGACCAGACATTGGTAGGATAGGAAAGAATATCACCAGTGAATCTCACCTTACGGAAGCTATACTAGTGATCAGAGAGAAGACTGAGAATCAAGATGTCTAAGGAAATGGAAGTTGACGAGGGATTCAAAGACTTTGAAAATGGTAGATGTCAAAGCAACGACGATAGTTAGAGGGGTATAAATGGTTACCCCTCTTAAGGATGGGATGTACTTGTTCCCGAGGCAAAATGTAGTGACCCAACCTACCTTAACAGCACTATACAGGGTGTGGAGTGACCCTACTTACCTGTACAAGACCAGACAGGGTTTGGAGCGTCCTAACTCACCTGCACAACCTCTACAAGCTTTGAGGAGGTGGTCTCACTGGTAGTGCCAAAGTTGTGGTCGCCAACCAGCACGTATTTGACATTGCCCCTGGGATGATCAATAGATGGACACATTAATCTTTAATCACAATGGACTCTCATGATTCCAAATTTGCCCCAACTTCTAAAGAGTATTCTCTCCTCTATCCAGTGAAGCCCGTTTTATTTGATGCTCAAACTATATGTTTAATGATACATACAAACATACACACAGACAGGAATACATACTTTGGCTACTTGACAGTTTAGAATGCTCAAGTGACGGGGTCGCAGAGAGAGTCTCTCTCTCTCTCTCTCGTACCCTAGAAGCAAGGTAAATAACCGACGCACAAACTGATCATTGCGGAAGGGAACAAAGGACACAAGCCAGAGAAACTTTCTGAAAAATGGATTGGAATCACCAGTGGCGTGCAGCAGTGTTCTGTCCTAGGACCGTTGCTCTTTATGATCTGTCTTAATGACTTTGTTCATGGACTGAGCTCCTACTTGTATATGTTTGCAGATGATGCCGAGGTCACGAGTGAGATAAAAGGATAGTGTCAACTTAAAGAAGGTGACCTCCGTAGACAGACTCCAAAGTTGGTCTGTTACATATTTGATAAAATTCAACCCAAGTAAATGTAAAGTGTTGAGGATGGGACACAGTGAAGGGGAGCTACAGTAAGAATATCATCTAGCACGGAATAAGCTGCAGGATTCTGTGCGTGAGAAAAACATGGGAGTCCACATCGTCCCTCACCTGTCGTCAGAGTCCCACCACAGGAGAATAGTCAAGGCAGTTATGCTCCTTTGCAGATAGCACCTTACATCAAACACAATGGCAAACGTAGATAAGGAAATATTCAGCATGCTGTTCACATCCTACATAAGGTCAGAACTGACATATGTTACTCAAGTTTGGTCTCCCGCACTTTAAGGAGCCCCAGTAACTAACAGAAAAGACCATAGGAGAGAAACAAAGATGGTATCAGAAGAAACAAAACCGAGTTACGGGGAAAGGTTAGGGATCTATAATGTGTCCACTTGGGAATAGAAAAGAGCAAAGGTGAATTGATCACAATCACTATTATGGGGCTTTCCCATCACTCAAGGAACTTGCCACGTCCATTGGGCGGAAATTCAAGCCACGATATTGAGAGAGGATGTCTCCGTGGGATGAGGAGTCAGTATTCACTGTCTAACAGTACGGAAGATACAAACATCTTAGGGGAATTGATCTGATAACTCGGTGTTTGTAATGGTGGTTTCCATGACACAAACGAGAAAGTGCAACTCGCACATTCCCTGGGCAGTGTGGGTCTGTCTGTATCTGGTGGAATGGTGTTTAACACCGAGTCGGAAGGAAGGTGGTGGTGGTTTAGTGCCTGTCAGTACGTGTATCTTTTGTGAATGTCGCGTTTGTTGCAAGAGGTTGGGTGGGTGGTATGGGGCTCAGCAGGTATGAGCTACTAAAGTGTGGAACGAAATTATTTTCCTCCTTTTTTTTTTACATTTGTGGGTTGTGGTTGGCCATGGGATGGTTTGAGCAGTTGTTGTTCAGAAAACAAAACAAAACATTGCCAAGCATATTAATGTGAGATTGTACTTGAAGAGTTTTTGTTTCAATTTGCTGGTCAGGGAGGCGGTAATTCATCAGAGTGATTTTGTTTGTCTCTTCATTGTATTTTCTTTTGTAAGTGCGGAAGACCGAGGCACTTAGAGCATGATTTAGGGTAGCGTGAGTGAAGAGTCTGTTGAGAGAACTCAGGGATTCCCTTTTTCTTGTCCAAACCACACCGTCTGTGTGTCACTACACTAGTAAAGAATTCACATGCAAGCTCTTTCTCTGGGCACCTACTCAAATCAATCATACCCCCATAATACGCACCAATATTGGCTGGACACTGCATTATTACTTGGCTTACTGTATATACATGATCACTGACTGGTTCGGTGATGTGATCCTCTTAAGAACTTGATCGCCAATGGAGCCTATGGGTTGAGTCTCAGAACAGACTAGGCTCCTCCTTTCTGATTCTTTGCATAATTTGGTCTTCCTCACCACACTCTTCCAAGAAATTAATCCAAAATTCTTTAAAAAAAACAATAATTCTTCCAGTCAACAATCAAGTAAGATCTTCATAGCTTTAAATCCTCTCTTCTCGTCAGACTCATACGTGAGGCTGCGGCAACTTCGGGTCGCTCCCGCATCAAAACAATGAGAAAATTGTCTACTACACCACTGCTCTCCTCTCTCCTCTGGCCGTCCAGGCATGACAGGTTACATCCAACCCGGCCCTGCGCCTGCAACTGGCCAGGCAGCTTTGGGAACACACCATTTTTTGAGTCGACAATCCAGTGAAACAGCCAGTTATAAGCATTACATCGGCACCGCCGCACTCCTAGTCGTAACTAAATTCTGCTAAACTCTCCTGAGAGCGGTTGGATTTCATGCCATCTCAGGAATGACTGTACTTTGTGATTAGCCTTTTTTTAGTGTTATGTGAAGAACATTTCTATCAATATGATTTCCCTTGTTAGCGATCTGTAGTTGCTGGTTTGCCTATGAAGGGAAAAACTGCGTTTGATTAGAGCAACTTAAGAAAATTTGTGTAATCCACCTGCAGCCTATAAAGTTGCCGCTGGTCTGGTGTTAAATATAAGAGTAACAGTTTCTCCAGTGAGTTTCTGTGTGAATGTGAGGTTCGCTTGGTAACATCTGCAAATGTGACAAGTGATTATGTATGTGTGTGGTTTCTTTATCTTCCCGTATCCTTCACTCGTGGTTCTTTGTTCTTTATTTCCATTTTTTAATGCAAGTTGCCTTTCTCTTGTTCCTTCTGTGTCTGATGTGCTTGATGATAAGTGGACGCGTCACCGTTTCTCTACCGGAGATTGTCTTGTGCCAATACCCTCAATATACAGACATCGTTTAGTGTTGTGAGACTTGATATTACGTTGTCAGTGGATCGCCAGATGATTATAACATTTTCTTTTTATTCTATTTTCCTATATGATTTTGAGTCTTTGTTTTTTATTGTCTCTTAATTTCCTAATTAAAGTGGACTCTGTTTATTTTTAACTCTTTTAGTTACCCTGTAATATTTGCCAATCATATTGTTGTAATTGTCATTATTCTTATGCAAGTTATTCTTATGTTTAGCTCTGTGGTATTCTTCTCTGCTCGTCCCACACTTGTCATCATACCCTTTCAAACTGGCATTGCTACTCTTTTTGATATACTTTATCTTAGATTGTGGGAAAATTTTTAGCACAGGTTCAGTTAGGATTTGTTTCAGTTCCTTGCTTATCTCATCAACAGACAACACATCCATCTGTATAACCAACTCGTTCTCTCTACAAACATCAACATTCTTCTCGCATTCACTCTTTCTGACCATTCTCCATCTTCCAGGCTCCCACACATGCATCCCCCTCCACCTGAGCAGTTGTGTTAACATTTGTTACATTACTATGAAATTTAAATTGTGTGTGCAGACCACAATGAACATCAGAGTATAATGGATCATAATCTAGGATTTCAAATTCTGTAACATGTCGCATTAACAATGGTGACCCAGTGACATAATCTATATTTGTATTATAAGTCGTAGTGACTTTTCCAACCCCGCAGTCATCACCCATACTCCCATTAGAAATGAACACCTGGTTATTTTTACAGAGTTCAAGTAGCTTTTTACCGTAAGAACTTCTGTCATGTTAAATCTCGATTAAACCTGTTCGTCAAATGACCAAGATCTCCAAAATCACCACAAGCTTATGGCCTCACCACTGTCAGCACTTACATATAACTCATCTTCATGATGCCAGTGTGAGC
>JAUTZA010017644.1:0-11726 GCA_032273845.1 Panulirus longipes | reverse complement strand
GGGATGCTATAACATTACCTCTTAACATTTGTTCTAACAAGTTTCTTGCTTGCTTTCATGGTTTGGATTGTGGTCGTTCTATCCTTGCAACTTTCGAACATTTCATTGTTGACGTCATCAGTATGGTTTAAAACATTAAGGTCGTAATCAGGTCACTTCAACTCTTATCTCTATCAGTGTGGGCAAATCTAAGACCTCTAACCTGTCCCTGTTGCCCAACTATCTTCATTCTGGTAACCTCTTCGTAATCCTCTAGTGGAGGTCTTTGTGTTTCCTTAAAGGCGGCGCGGTGACCATACTTCAGAAGATTATTCCAGTTCTGACCTCATGTAGGATGGTACTCATCCTACAGCTTGTTAAATTTTTTTTGCTGATGTACGTAAAGTAATTTGTTACCTATGTTCGCAACTGCAATTCTAGTATTTACATGGAAACAGCTTGTCTGAGGTGGGACTCTGGAGCCACTTAGGGACAATATCCATTTCCAAGTGTCTCTCACACAATGATTCCTGCAACTTGTTTCCTGCTACATAACATCCAAGTACAGGTCTTTATTACAGTGTCCCATCCTCATTACACTCATTCGAGCTAAATTTCACCAACCATGTATCAGACCAGTTATGGAGTTGGTCTAGGTCCCTTTTTAAGTTGATGTAATCCTCCTCGCTTTTTACTCCCCTCATTACATTGGCGTCATCCGCAAACTTGTTCAGGTAGGAGGTCGATCCCTCCTGCAAGTCATTCACATAGATTGAGACCACTGGTTTCAGAACAGAATCCTGCAGCAAGCCACTGGTGACCTCAACCTATTTTAGGATGGCTCCTCTAATACAGTCTTTTGTTTTCCGCCAATAGATAATCTTTTGTCCATCGAATGAGTCTTCACTCTTTTTCCTGCCTTAAGACTCACCTTCATTATCAACTTCCTATAAGATACAGTGTCAAATGCTTGTTGGCAGTCAAGATACAGAAAATCCTGCCAGCCTTCTCTTTTTTCTAAAACGGAGTTCACTCTCTTACCAATTTCATACGTTCTTTACACTTGATCTTCTCACCCTGAAACTGTGTTTTCTTTCATTTACGTCGTCTCCTTTGCAAGAAACCATCCACTTTATTTTCTTTTTTTTCCTTACTTTACAGATCACGCTCGTCAGGGAGACCTGCGTGTAGTTCAGCGTATCCTCCCGACCTGCATTCATAGAGACGTAAGACGTATGCCCTCCTTCACTCCCCTTGCCTTTTACCTTTCTTCAACGACATCTACAACAAAATCTCAAATGGTGTGCAAGGTTTATTCAGATATCTGCAGCACACGTGGAGAAATTTTATCTGGATCATTAGCCTTCTACGGGCCAAGACATTTTAGTATTCTCTTTATGTCTTTTCTACGTATTACAATTCTTTACACAAGAGCTCCCATTTACGTCTCACTGGTGTTGGTTTATCTTGTCTTCTAATTTGAAAACCCTTTTGAACTTGTCATTCAGTTCCTCGCATATCTTTACACACAAACACACACACACACACACACACAGACCTTCCTCTTCTTCCACCTCAGCTTCCTGTCCAGCAAAATCTAACAGCAGTGTATGTTTACTTGGCGTAACCTAATGTTCTCTATGACGTGTTGTTTACATGTCACTATAACCTATGTAAATCAAGAATATTTCATGTATATCTGATTAAAAGTTTCGTAAGGTCATTACAACTGTGGTTGATCATCTTCGTCAAGCAGGTATTTACGCCAATTGCTGGGAAACTGGATTCCTAGACAGGTCTGACAGGTTCCAGGCGTCTGAGCGACTTCTGTGCGCTTCTGGTAATGACTGATCTGGGGGAAAGTTTCCGATCTCTAAAAATTGAGAAAATAATTAGGACAGTCCAGAAACTCATCATGAGACGAACTCAAGTCACAGTCGGGTCTAGGTACCTTCAAAATTTTTCTTCCAAGTTAAAAGTTGCTGCTTTTCTCTGAAAAAATTAAATTAAGGAACTAATTTTATAGCTTCCCGAGGTCATGTTCAGCATTCTCTTGAAATCTCATCTTAAAATTGGAATTGTGTGAGACAATCTTCATTTTTCTATGTTGGTCAGCGAGTGGTTTAGCAAAGTTAGGGCCTCTGAGGGAGGATACAGTGATATTGAATATTTGAAGTAAACTTCTTTGAAAAATCATGGATAACCTGTTAAGAGTAAATAATGACTTTACTGAAGACCCATTAGAACTTTAGTTCCTTATTTACATGGTGAGATTCGTACATGAATAACACAACATGCGAGTCTCTGGCTGGCTGGACAAGGTCACTCCAACGTTCACCAGGAGATACTACTCTTGGCTGTTGTGACGTTGCCACCTGTATGATGTACCGACAAAAGAACACGTGGACCGTATTGGACGTTTTGATTTATATAATAAATACAGTCACTGTACTAGCGAGCTTAATGGGAGTCCTATCATCAAGTACCTCGTCTTCTTCCCAGGTATCAACAAATGTAAAACTTTCCATCATAAACCCTTTAGTAAACTGCCGCAATTCTTCAGAAAGAATAGTTTGGTGTTGTAATGATGGACATGAGGCAATATTCAGAAGTCTTTGCCAAAGATTTCCTAAAAAAGAACTTGCTGAAATCAGCTACTGAAGACGGCGTTACAGACCACATCAGCATGGGCCATCTTGTGGTCAGACACACACAGGTTCGAATCCTGGGCGTAGGAGTCGGCCTACACAACCCATATGTTCAACCTCCCCTCGGGGCTGGTCGATAATGGGTACCTGGCTTAGGTGTGTGTGTGTGTGTGTGTGTGTGTGTGTGTGTATACATTAGGAGTAAAGACAAAGTACATATATACATAAAAGATGGAGCAACACTCGTGTAAAACTCTCTCCCCGTAACTTACAAAGTAATCACAAATATCATTCACACAAACAAACCTGCGGAGGGATCATTATTCTCTTCGGGCCTCCGTAGTGTTGTGGTTAGCGTTAGTGACCATGAGTTCGACTTCTGAGCGCGGCAATCGGCCTACACTCAACCCCTATCCAAGTGTTCTACTGCACACATTGTTAAATGGTCTTACTATTACCTGTATTGTTGTACAAACTGCTACATGTTCTTACTATTACCTCTGCTACTCTATCAGTTGTTACTTGATCAGGCTGCTCCTTTCACTACTTGTGTCAACTGGTTCTTGATCTTAGTGTTGCTTGTATTGCTTGCATCAATGACGATTGTTTTCTATGTCTGTTCCATAACTCCTTGGTTCGAAATGTAAAACTTTATCTTCTACTTCTTTCATACCACATTCCTCACCTACTTTCTATTTTCCTTCTTCCATTAATTTGTATTCTCTCTTCCCCTTTTCTCTTCCTCCGTCCTACTGACTATAAAGGAAATACAAAATCTTTGGATTGCTCTTCTCACACTGCGATGGTCGGCAGGTCGCGTTTTTATCCATTCCTCCCCCAGTGCTCTCGACATTTTACATAGGAATGAATACCAGTTGGTCACTATCGCTACTGGCAGGCGTCGCTCCTGGAACGGCCAGAAATGCAGTGCTGTGACTGCAACCATCACATGAATACCAAGATTTAGCACGGCAGTCGGTGCCTGAGACCCGTCGAGAGTATCGTGTGTCTCTCCAGTAACTCATTCCTCAACTTTGTCTTGGCCTGTATGGTACTTTCCTGTTTGACGTTCATCTATGCTAGTCTCGTTCCGGCTCAGGTCTTCGCCAACGTTAGCCAAACTACACTCGCCTGTAGCCGCTAGTTTGGTCATCCTATTCGACTATTCCTTGCAAAAGAGTCAAGCTGTGTAGACCGAAAGGAGATATTATCAGCAGGAAGATTATTATAAATGTCACTTTATACTGCAGTATATCTATGGTACCAGGCCACATGGCAGGAAAACAATAACATCAACTGGACAACCAGTTTTCGATATTCAAGGTTCGACACTGGTTTCTGGACCAGTTACGGTAGGGTCATTATTTACTAGATCAACTAATTCTGGGCCAATTACTGCCAGACCAATATATTCTACGTCAGTTATTAACAGACCAGGCACTGCCAGTATAGTATCTACTCTCTCGTTTACAGCCACACCAGTCATTTCACAGGATTTTTTGTTGCTGTTGTGTGTGTGTGAACATAGCTCTCCTTCACATCTATCCCACCTTAGAATTCTTTACAGAGAAACCCTGTCTATAATAGTAAACCGCTTTAATTATGTATAATGTATAAGTAATAAGTTGTATACCACGAAAGCTGTCAGCAAAGGCGTATAACAAAGTTCCTTATAAACCAGGAGAAGTGAAGATGCAGGTAGGTTAAAACAGAAGACTTCTTATGGCAGGACAGTTGTCCCTTCCTTGAGGTAACAGATGAAAGAGTTTCTTTCACTGGAGGAGAGCTGCCACCAGAGGTGGTATGTAACACGCAAACTAGCACACGAAGAGAGCTGCCTAACAAAGCAACATGTCACAGGAGACTACTACAGAATATTTGCCTGTAGAGGCAGCATACAACACGAGAGTAGTCTTGAAAGAAAGTATAAGAGGAGAGTTGCCTCTAGAAGCAGCATACAGCAAAAGAGCTGGCCCGCAAGAAGCCTGAGGAATGCCAAGGTGGTCCAATAAATGGGTGTGGAGTGGGTTCTCCCCGCTACCTGTGCCTGCACTCCTCTCCTGAATGTTTATGGCCAACCTTCCATGCGCTGCCTCACGCCTTACCTCACACCTCCGGCGCCACCTCAATACATCCTCCTCGATTCCTGGAGCCTCGAAGCGAATATCATAATAAAAGTTCCGGCGCGCATACCGAGCCAAGCGCGAGTTAACTTCTTGTATGATCTTCATCTCTTTATGCTTGACGTTGAGGGTATAGACCATCAGGTTCAGGCCGGCTCCGCTCGAAGCTCAAGTTTATTACCTAATAACGTCCATAAGTTCACCTCTCGGTTCTAAGCCCTGTCAGTACTTTTGCATGGTAATGGATATGATTTTCATCTTAAAGATGTAGCCATTTTAACAAGAAAGTGGTTTGGCGGTATGTACTCAATAGCCTTGACCTCTGGTAGTTGTATGTCCCTTGGTGTATAACGCGCGACTACCATATCTAGGCAGGTTATCTTCTTCACAAATTTCAAACAGAGAACTTAAACGCTAAATTGATGCATCGGTTTGGCCGGTAAATCTTAAAAGATGTGGCACTATGGTGCTATCATGGGCAGCAATTATTAGCTGATAACTTAAATAACTTCTTCATTTTCATATCTATTACACCAATAGAACTGTGCCAACATTTGGTTACTGATAAGACGGTAAAATAAAAATACCCAGAAGTTTTAGAAATGTGCACCATTCAGAACACAGGCAGGTGTAGCGTGGAGAGCAGCCGCGAGTGAAGGATGTTTGGTCCAGATGGGTGACGGGGAAGGCAGCGCCATCTGACGCAAGGAACGTCGATCACATGTAACAGTGTAACTGCAGGTCATGACTTGTACCACGTGCACCAGCGGGAACACATGCTGGAGCAGGAGAGAGAGAGAGAGAGAGAGAGAGAGAGAGAGAGAGAGAGAGAGAGAGAGAGCTGGAGGGAACCAGCACCAACAGGAAAACATTTACTTAAAGTTTGGAGAGATGTTAAAATAAAAAATCACGAACAAAAAATATGATCTTTGACACTTGCCGCCCTGCACAATATCATGGATGGGAATTGTTCATTTTCTCCCCCCCTCACCCCCCCTCTCTCTCTATCTATCTATCTGTCTATCTATCTATCTATCCATCTATCTATCTATTTATCTCTCTCTTTCTCATTCTCATTCCCATAATCATACAAAATTAACACACACACACACACACACACACACACACACACACACACTACTACTACGGCACGCCTAATTTGACCTCCAGCCTTTGCACCATGTTCGCTGCCACCATCTATTTCTGCAGCTGCCGTCGTCGACCAGCGTACAAGTGCACTACCTGGTAGGATCTCCGAACCAGCTCCAGCACTCACTCAAAGCTCTGCCAGTAATTTCCACTTGGATACGTGAATCACCAAACGATACTTACAATTCATCTACCTGCAATGATCTCATCAAATATGTTTACGTAATGCAGGGGCAAATTAATGGAAAAATAACAGTAAAACAGATCCCACACAGGATATGTATTGCAATGAGTTCAGTAAGGAACTGTTAGGAAAATATCGGTCTCCATCCCCGAGAGTAAAGCATACCTAGCCCATCATACTGGTCAAGATGTTGCTGGGGAAAGGCTAGGTGCCAAGGGATGGAAAAGGGCAAAAGTCATATCCATCTACAAGACATGAGACCGGGAAGAGGCGCTAATGAGTGTCGCCTGTAAGGTAACGGAAAAGTTAATCAAAATGGAAATGGGCGAGTTTCTACCGAGGAAAAATTACCTATGTGTGAGGCAACACGGTTCTTGGGAAAAGATTTTTATGAGAAAGTGAGCTTCTCTCAGACAATAGGAGAGGCCGGTCGATTGTCTGTATCGTGACTGCCAGAAAGTATTTGACACTGTACCGCATGGAAGGCTGATTAAGAAGCTGGATTACCAGGCACGAATATGGAGGAGACTCCTCCAGTGGATAGAAGATGATCTCAAGTGACAAGGAACAGAAACTTGTCAGAGCAACCTTCCCCAGGTGGGTGCAGGTCACCAGTGGAGTGCCCCAGAGCTTTGTTTTGGGACTTTTTTTTTTCTTGATTTACGTATATGTCTTGCCAGAATGTATAGACTCGTACCTGAATATGTTTGCATACGATGCAAAATTCTTAAGGGAAGTGAAGAGCAAGCTTGACTGCATGTACTTACAACTTGATACAATGTTGATGAAATTCATCCCTAACGAATGCCAACTAAGGAGAACGGGAACCAGTGAAAGAAGGCCTTTACATGATCATTATCGGGTAGGAAAAAAGCTTCGGGGTTCTGTGTATAAGAAAGACTTGGAAGTTGACATCGTCCCTAATCTGTCGCCAGAGTCTGACATTTCGAGGACAATCAAGGAGACAAATAGTCTGCAGGTAAATACCAAAATAACTATCAAATATTTGGATAAGGAAATATCTAACAAACAGTTCATATCCCACATAAGGCTAAAACTAGAATATGTTTTTCATAATTGGTTACCTCACGTATAAAATCACAAAGAGCTATCAAAAAAGGTTCAGAAGACAACAGCAACGAAGATACTAGATTTAAGAAAATAGAATTACAGGGAAAAGCTAGAAGCCTTAAGTTTGCCTTCCATACAAGAGACAAAAACGAGGGGGTGACCTGATCACATCCTTTATGTTTTCTACTAGACTGATGATGAAGGCAGTGGGCAGTTCTTCGAAAGATGTAGAGATAAAACAACCAGAGGATGTAACATAAAAATGAGCAAGAAATTTGTTAAAAAAATTACGAGGAAGTACTCTTATAGTGTAAGAGTATTGGATGACTGGAGTAAAGTGATCGAAGATATGGCTAATATATACGCAGGATATACCTGCAGGATGTAAATCTGATCGTATTTTCAATCTAAACCTCAGACAGAGCTGGACATATTCAAAGGCCAAACCCGTAGGGAAGCGAATCAGAGATTTTGAAAATTCAAACTTGCAGAATCGAGAGAATCGAGAGCTGGCAATGTATAGAGGTGTAACACAAGAAGTTGACAGTCAGCGACATTCAAGTTACAATCTAAGATGCAGGAGAGCCCTTCCGATCATTCTGGCTCAGTCGTTGTTTCATATGACATGAAGCCTTTAGAACATCCTGAAGCACCACAATACCATTCCAGTAAGAGATTACCCACTTCTATAATGTCTGATCTAACTCTCAGCCAAGGATATATTCTTTCTGTTTCCATCTCTTATGCAAGATTCCCAATACACTGACTGAAAAGCTTTCAATCCCAACGTCGCGTGTTTCACAAGTGGCAAACTCCTGAAGACGCACCAGTGATATCGTAAATGTTTTCTATGAGCAAGATTTTTCTCTGTCCGCATCTATCAGCGTTATCCTTTATTTAGTTTTCCTTCCAGCGTTAAGCGAATTTTCAATACCTAGTAAAGTGTCCCAGAATTTGAAAAGTTCTAATATACAGCAGGTTATTACAGTACTGAAAATATGAGAAGGAATTACTTCAAGGAAGGTACGCGTAGCCTCCTTCCCTAACTGCTGCAGGAATCCCTGTACACAGTACACAGCGGGAAGAGAAATGTCTTCCACGTGTCTTTCTGCTTGCTCCTGAGAGGGGCAGAAATAGGGAAAATAATATTACAGAAAGGAATATCAAATGAGAGCACTTGAAGCAAACGAGTGTCACGCTGCCCAGTGTGGTGTGCAGCTTGGATGTGTTTCAAAAGGTGAACCATTAGTGGAAGGATTAATACTTCTTTTTTGGCGGTTTTTCCGCCGACATCCGAGGTCAACCGCCAGACAAGTATTTTAATAAAACTTGTGAAATCCTTACGATACATATTCTCGCCATCAAAGCCCACAAAAACAGACTAAAACCTTCTGCGCTGCAAGAAGCTTGAGGAGCTGGTAATTGCCTGTGTGTTGCACATCTGGAATAACACGCTCAACGTCCTCCAAACTTGAGGAGGTAAGTGGGGCGCGAAGTTCCATCTTCATCCGACAGCTCCAACACCTCAGCCTGATGCATCGCCTTCAAGTTATGCTTGATTACATTTCTCCCATCAGCGGCTGAACATCCTCTAATATTCAGGTGATTTGCATAATTCTAAAGGTTGTTGAGCGAAGCGGTGCGTCAAGCTGTGGATGATGCTCTGCTCATCAGCAGTGTCCGCGGTAGAGGGCCACTGTGCGGGTTGTGGCCAAAATAACACCGTAACGGCACCACGGTGCACGTTGTGGCCACACCACCGTCAAAATATGGCCACAGTACATGTTGTGGTCACAGCAGCACCACACCAGTGCCACAGTCCAATGTTGTGAGCATATTACAACCAAAACAGAAATGCTGAGTGATTGAAAATTCAGACTGAAAATGATATAAACAAATGTAGTTGGACTAACTGTGTTTGGAAAAGAGCTAACGAGTTACGTTATGTAGTAAATCAGGACACGAACAGAACAGGAACGAAACAAGACTCAGAGAGGAGTTATAATCTTGGAAACTACACAGACTAAAAAAAATCTGAGAGAATGAATTGGGAAATGGACTTACGTATCGATGATAAAAGTAACCGTTGCGAAAGGTTCTGTGATGTTTACAATGAGGGAGTAGGAACATGGTACCTTTAGCTGCAAATGAGAAGGTTAGAAAAATGATATGTCGTTCAAATGGAGTAAAATGACGAAAAAACTGAAGGATGTTATGCGAAGGAGATAAGGTGGCACTAACAGCCAGTCAGCATCTGAAAGATAAAAGGGAACAAGGAAAAAGTATAGCAAGATAAGAAAGAATGAATGGGAAAAATTGAAAAGGATAACGTAGACAAGGCAAAAGAAGATCCAAGAGTTTTCCGGAAGTTCATCAGGAGTAAACTGTCAGTTCAAGATCGGTTAATGAGGGTAAAGTACCCAGAGGGAAGAGTTGAACAGAGTGACGTAAAAATATGCAAGAAGCTGAATGGCAGTTTCAAAGGAGTTTCCTCAGTGGAAGACATCACAGCCCCATCAGAGATGGAATGGGGAAGAGGTCTTGGAAAGCATTGAAATTTCTTGAAAACACATAAGATAGGACCTCAACCCATAAAAGGCTCCTGGCAAAGTTTCTCCTTGTGTGCTGCAGAAGTGTGAAGATGCGCTTGACAAGCCACACGAAATGTTGAAAAGGTCGATGGAGGAAGGTAAAGTGCCAAAGAAAAAGGAAGAAAGCAAAAGTTACACCTGTCTTTTGAGAGGAGGCCCGGAAGTTTCTCTGAACTACGGATCAGTTCCTCTGACGAGCGTTGTTTATGATATACTGGGAAAAATAATCAGCAAGCAAATGGATGAATACTTGCAAAGGAGAAACAGCCTTTGCGGGAGGCAACATGGATTCAGGGAAAGGGAACCATGTGCTATAAACATCTTAAGACTTTTCTGACAGTGTGAGCTCCCTTTTAGATGAAAGAAAGGTTAAGTGAACTTGTGTATTTAGACTGCCAGAAATCAATGAATGTTGTATCACATAGGAGGTTGGAAAGATACTGAGTCACGAGGTATTTTTGTTGGAAAGGAAACTGCCAAAGTGGAATAAAACAAAGGACACATACCAGAAGAGTTTTCTCAAAATGCACTGGGGTCATCACTGGCGTGTCGCATTGCTCATTCTTGGGATCATTGTTTTCCTCGATCAGAAAGACTGAACTCATACTTATTCATTCTTGTTGCAGAAGATGCCAAGGTCATGAGGCAAAAATAGAATGTAGAGGATTGAATCAACTTACAAGGGGTCCTAATAAATTGGTGCCATACTTGTTGACGAAATTGAATCCAAGTAAGTACTAAGGTTGGGATACAGAGAAAAAAGGAAATAAGCTCCAGTAATCTATGTGTATGATACTTTGGTAGTCGACATTGTACATAACCAGTCACCTGTAAAAGAGACAAACTGTCTACACGCAGACATTAGAATGATAACCAAGTATATGGATATGGAAATGTTAAGTAAACTGATCGCACAGTTGAATTGGCTAGTAGACTATGCTTCTCAAGTATGAAGCCGCACTTAAAGAAGCACAAAGACCTAATAGAAAACGTCCAGAGGAGGGCAACAAAGACAGCTGAGTTACGGTGAGGGGCTGCAGACAATTAATTTCTTCACAGTCGATAAAGAAGAGTAAGGGGTGGCTTGATTACAAATCAGTTTGATGATGTAAACCGTGAACAGTTCTGTGAAAGATGCAAAGGCAGAACATCTAGAGATCATAACATGAAATTAAGACAGCAAGAAACTTGTCAGATAAGAAGTTAAGAAGTAATTTTACAGTATAAGAGTAGCGGATGAGTGGAATAAAATGGGTAATGAAACTGAACGAGGAAACCATACAAGAATTCAAAAGCTGTACGATAGTAGAGAATGGTCAAGAGATGGGGCCTCACGTGAGGAGAAGTACCTCCCTGCACCATACAAATAAGTAATTACGATGCATGTTATGACCATAACACCTCCAACACAAGACAGCCACAGTCCATGATACAACTGCAGTGCGACGTCCATGAGTCTGTAGGTTCTGACATCTGAACAACGACCGAGGTACATAATAACAACTTCATATCACAATTGTTCGTCTTTTCCCGTGTAGTGACGAAGCGCCAGGAACAGACGAAGAACAGCCTCATTTGCTCACATCCACCGTCTAGCTGTCATCACTTAAAATGCATGGAAACTACAGCCCCTGTTCACAGCCAAGCCCTGCAGACCTTTCTCTGGTTTCCCCTGATTGTTTCATATGCCCTGGTTCAGCGCATTGACATCATGTCATCCCCTGTATATAACATAGCTTCAGTTCGCTTTATCCCGTGCAAGCCTTGCATCCTCTTGTATGTTCAAGTATCAACCACTACACATATATTTCACCCCATCCTTTCCTCTTCTCGGTCTCCCCCTACTACCACTACTACTGTTACTACTACTACTGCAACTTATGATAATAATAATAATAATAATGATAATAATAAAAATAATAATAATAATAATAATAATAATAATAATAATAATAATAATAATAATAATAATAATAATAAT
>JAUTZA010016542.1:0-11761 GCA_032273845.1 Panulirus longipes | reverse complement strand
TAAAATAAATATGTTTAAAAGTATATGTACATGTATAAGCGTGTATGCATATATGCACAGCCGAGTATGCATAGATAAAGATACTAGCCATGCAGTATCATCAAGTCATTTACTGAAATAGTTTTGATTCATCGACATGTATACTGTGTTAGATTGCTGAGAGTAAATCATAAAAAGAATTTACATCGACCCAAGAAGGAGAAAGATGAGGTAGGTGAAGGCAAGGGCGAACCTCTGACTCGGTTTTCCCAGAAGAATCTCCCCATAGGAACACGTGAAGAATTCTCTTTCACATCCGAAAGAAGACGGGCTTTAATGGTGATTAACTTTGTTTCTTCTCCAAAAGTCCTTTTTACGTGCGGCTATTCCCTATTCCTCGTGGTGAGTGTCTGCACCCGGGGACGTCCTCGATGCAACAGCTGATTGCCAGTTTGTGGTCCAAGATTACCGTCCTGGAGAATAGCTCGCGTCTGACACACTGAGTCAATATCAAAGCCTCCTCAAGTGTGACACGAGATGAAGGCGAGGGCGAGTGGTCCTCCGGCTTTGTTGGTTGGCTTCTTTTGGTGCCGGTGTTGTGTCCTGGTAGTGTTGTGGTAGGATGTACTGAAAGTTGTGGAAAGTTATGGAAAATGTTATTAATGCTCCTCTTGGGGTTGTGTGAGCGTTAACTGTTGAATGTTGATGTGATGGAGACGGTTCTGTCGTCATTAAGTTACAATAAAACGATCTCCATATAGCGTGAAAGAAATGAAGAACAATCATTTCGGTAGGCAGAAGAAATTTATATACGTTATCATATGAAATGTCAGAACTCCTGCTCGAGAGGATATTAATAATCAACATAGCCCTGAGGTGGGGCGGAGCCAGGTAGGCCAGCCCCAAGTGGCTCCCCGGCCGCCGTGTTGTGGGCCTACGCTGCCCAAATATTAAAGGTTAGTATGTGGGCGTCTGGAAGCGTATCCGTGTGGGGGAGGCGGATTATTGTGGCGTGGGTGTATGTGTGGGAGAAGGGAGGCTGTGTGTGTGATAGACGTGTATATGTAAGGAGTGTTGGCGGTGTATGGAAGTGTGGTGGACACATGCTCGTGTTGGATGGGGTACATGTGTGTGTCTTTATAATAATAACAACAGAATAAACTCCAGCCAGAGGCTGAAAATGTACGGAGAAAATTCATGCAAAATGAACTTTGGGGCCAAACAGTGGTTTCAGATAAACTGAGGTGGAAGTTAATATACTATCCACTGATTGTTAATGATGTTGCTTAGGGGTGGGGTGGAGCTGTTCTTGCAGCGTCTGTACGAAGTGGGGTTGGCCAGACGCGTTTGTGGTGCCGAACTGCAGCCTGGGAGCGAGGGATCTCTGGCGGCGGGAGGTGAAGGTAGTGAACTGAGGGATAAAGGCCAGATGGTTGGCGAGAGTCAGGAGGACCAGTGTGTGTGTGATTGTATGTATGTTTGTATGTTAGCTGAGACGGCACGGGCAGCTGAGGCCCTAATCAAGGCCATCCCATTAACGCTATATATATACTGGTTTCTTTGTAGGTGTGTATGTATTAGTGTGTGTGTTTGCGTGAATGTGAAATTGCTTCTGCAGTAATATACGTCAGATCTTTCCCTACGGTCTGTAAGTGGTTATTTTTTCAACTCTAACAATTGGTATTCTTATTGCATTTGGAAAAAAATCTTTGCATTGTTGTGATATTTTCCATCTTGTTAAAGTTTCATGAAAAGATTATCTATTTATCTGACCATCTTATTCTTACTTGCCAATGTACTGAACAACCTTTGCAGATATTTGGTTATCATTAGTTACCTTAGATGAGACTGTGCAATGAAGGAACGGTGCAACACTGTATGGTGAGGGCGAGTGCTGGGGTTCGACTGTTATATTGTATCTCTTGTGTGTATGGCCATCGGGCCGCAGCCCTCCTTGTGTGTGTAGTGTGGGAGGATGATGGAACAGTTGATGGATCTTGGGAAGTAATAGTGATGGAGACTCCTGACCAGATGGTGAAAGTGGAGAGTGCTTGGGGTGGAATGATAGTGCTATGACTGTGGTGTTCCTCTCGCTATTGTGAGGGAAGAGTTCCGACACCCAGTTCATGTGTACAAGGACAGACTGGACCTTTAGTACACTCACTATAGCCTCTCAGTTTTTTGTTCAGGGTAGCATAAAACTTCTCTTCTAGCAAGACCCCAGGTGGCGACCTGGCACCCTTAACGATGACACCTCATCTTCCCTCCAGCTGGTGAGCCTCTGGTCCCACCCCCTTCCTTCGGGGTTGGTGTCCTCCGCAGTGTGATCATCAGAGGCGACGCTCTCGGAGATGGAGCCGCCTGACCGCTGCCGCAGGGTCACTTGGTCCCCTGCAGTCGTGCTGAGGCTCCCCACCTCTCCCAGTTCTCCTGTCCCTGTACTCCAGTTTATTGATTTTCCAGTATTGCCCTTGCTTACGATCTTCCGTGCATCTACAATGATGGAAGGTTCTACGGATTACCAGATTTTCTCAGTCATGGAGGCCAGAATGGCTGCATAAGTCAAGAGCCGCACGTTTAGAGTAAGTCTGGAGCAGTAACAATATGGCGCTGCGTTGGCAAACACCACCAGCAGTGACGAGCGTGTCCAGGATCCTGGCACACCATCCTCACCTCATCACCCACCAGTATCTCCTCCAACCTCATTTCATCTGAGGATCTACAGTCAGCAGTTAAAGTAGCAACCTCAGGAGCAGGTCCACACAGGATAAAATTATCTGGTCTTCAAGTCTTGAGACTCAAGAAAGTCAATGAAGGCAAGAGGCCGATTCGCTCCTCTTTAATACCTCCAATATAAACCTGAATAGACTTCCACATATCATTCAGATCAACCAGTGACTCTAGCAGCGTAGTAGCACCCTCGATGCGTCTGCTTAAAGCTTATGTTTCACGTGAATAGACTTTTACTTGTGCCAGCAACTCTGAATATTGACATAATTTCTGATAATTCTGTAACATCTTAACAATAGCAATAACCATTCCATTCAGTTATGACGTATAACCGCAGCCAATACATCTCCCAAGACAGGTGGATACACTTTACATCTGAGAGCTACATGAGCAGAATCAACTCCCAGTAGAGGCAAAAGTGTACGTCTACATGTGGTGGCTGAGGTCTGACCTCTCGCCAACACCCACGATCATTCGAATTTGTAGCCAGCGTCCTTAACCTTCTGGTCCCTCCCACACTCCGGCCTACATTCATGCAGAGGTTCGGCCTACGCCTCCCACAACCGACCCACAACCTCTCACAACTTTCCCACAGTTTTTCCTGCTGAGACAGTCTGCCCACACGTGCATCTTGGCAGCTCTTCCGTCACGTCTCACAACTCACTACATTATCCATCACTCATCCTCATGTAGGATTCAGAGCTTGAGATGTGCGTCAGCTAATGCTCAAGCAAGAGCCATGAGAACGAAATATTACTGTTGTTACAGAGATCGTTGATTCCCTGGCCCGTCAAGAAGGCCACATTAAAGATACTTGTCATCTGCATTGACTAGTTCTTACCAGTAAGATAAATTTCCTTAGGTATTCAACGTCAGATGTAGAAAATAACGTTCTAAATATAACAAATGTTGATATTGAGAGGTTCATCGCTTTTCATGAAGTGAAAATTAAATGAATCTATTAATGACTGGTGCCCCGGGACCTTCGAGGTTCTGACCGTTGACGTCATGCACTGGGGGTGGTCTGCCATCACTCGACCTCCTCGATTAGATCTTGTCTGTCGCTCTTCTGCAGGTGCCCAAGCGTCTGGCGCTGTATGATGTAGGTGAAGGTTAGGTTTGCTGTGGGAGTTGTCGGAAAGGTGAGAGGCTACGAATTGATTATGGGGGAGGTGGGTGGATTATCACCTATTACTGGATGTGGGTAGTAAAAGAAGGTTATGGCTAATGGCGGTACTGATGTATGCAGCGAAGGGCAGACAGGCGGGAGTTGTGGCTACAGCAGACGGCTAGCCGACCTCTGACATAGATTCATGATGCCTTGAGTCGTAGCTGCTGCTGGTGTTGTAAGGAGTTTTCTACAACCTAGGGTTACGTGTGGCCACTTGTCTGCCCTCGAACAGGCGAGAAACATCATTTGGCATAGGGTGTGTGTGGGCCTACATACATAGGAGTAAAGATATGTACATATACACAGTGTTAAGAAGACGAGGCATCACACTCTTTGCTTAAGATATACATGTAAACAATGTAATACAATGTAAAGTGGAGGTCAGAAGGGATGAAGCTGGTCAAATGCCAGGCATGTATCAAACACTTTACATTTTAAGGTAAAAAAATTTGCAAGTTGTTTCGAATAGTAAGGTTACAGGTGCACGTATCAAACTCCTGTCTGTGTGTGTGTATGTGTGTGTTTAACCCAGCTTAAGCCAGGTAGCCATTTATCGCCCAATCCCGAAGGTGAGGATGGGCAGCAGGTATGGCTGTGTGCTGGTTGCCCTCTCCGAGACTCGAGTCCAGGCCCGCGTGATTCACAAGCAGAGACACTAAGCACTGGGCTACACTGCATTATAAATAAGATGCACCACGTTGATAGACCTACAGCAAACCGTTTCGAACGTGGATGAGGCGTCATGCAGGAAACGATTCAGTGGGAACAGTGTGGGTCCGGCGAAAGGTTAGTCACATCCGGTGTGGGTGGGTGTGTAGGCAGGGGTGTCCAGCAGTAGCTCCATCATTCATACGGGACTCCGGCTGGTGTGTTTGTGTGTACAGAGATCCTGTGGAATATGGGTAACTATACTTTGCCCTCCTGTAGTCCCAAGTCTGTGGGAACGGCCTGGCAGGATCTCCAGTTTGTTGGCCTCTCCGGTATGGCATGTGTCAGCGGCTTCCGTCGGGCTGGTCCCACTGGGCAGGATCTCGAGCCATCGAGAGCAAGAAACATATTGGAGAACGTGAAATAAGAATAAAGTCATCATCATCATCTTCGGAGGAGATTTATGCCAATAACTCTCTGGCAATCATGGCTCTGTTCTTTCCTGTACCGTAATGGTGGGACACGTGAGAGAAATTATGGGGAGCACGCGGGCCGCGGGATTTGTATACATGTGTAAATATTTCCCGAGCCGCCCATCACATGCAATAAGGCATCTCTCCCACCCACGGAACAGCCCCTCCAGCGTACATCCACTCTCTATTATCCCCCCTCCCTCCCCTCCCCACACAAAGACCCCTCTCACACCCACCACCCACTTCCACTCACCCATTCACCGTTCATACGTACTTCCTCTGCCTATTCCCCATTTCTTTTTCCACTTATTTACGGATTATACACCCAACCATTTCTCTTCTATTCTCTTCATGTTTCCCACCCTCCATCATTACCCATTATACCCATCCTCGTTTGCACTCACCGTTTTCATCCTCCTCCTGCACCCACCCCATCTACAACCAACGTATCCACCCACCACCTGCACCCAATATACCCACCTGTCTCCTGCACCCGCTGTAACCCCTCATGTTTTCCCCATAAGGACCCTCGTCAGCAGCGTCTTACCTGATAATTACCGGAATATCTGCTTTATTTAGATAAGAAATGAAAGTAATTATGAAGTCCAATAGTCATTCAAAGCAGGCCAACTTTCTTCATGGTATTGCAAAACAATCCTCGCCTACAGATCGTTAGTGTAGGAAGTTTGCACTGGGTTATAAACCTTCATATGTGTTTTTAAGTAATGTTTCATTTTATAAACAGTCACTTTAAGAATCGCAATCACACAGAAACCTGTATCAGAGAACTGATTATTGGAAAAGTTAAATTAAGGATACAGGGAATAATTTCACTCTTAGACATCATTAATCACTACCTTTTGTCCTCTCTCTGCAGTTAGTCGTATCTACGATGCCTTCGTTACAGAAAGAAAACATTGAAAATACCACGGGTTTTTGCTGCTTTACATAGGAAAGATTTTTTTTGCATAAGTATTGGTTTGATATTTGTGATGTCAGGTTTAGAATTTCTGGAAAGGATGGTAGATCCTACAAGATGAAGAAAAATGTATGTTGTTAATCATAAACTAGAAAACAACCTAGTCTAATTCTTATTAAGTTTTTCCCTTGGTTAGAATACTGTTATCAGCCATGAAAGTGATCAGTATTAATCACCGTAATCGATTCAATTTTGACACTGACTTGCGTCTTGACAGATTTTATAACACTTTTTGTTGCTTATATCGCTAGAAACGTATGTGCCCTTCTTAATATGGTAGTACCGGTAAGTATTACTGAGACAAAAGTTATAATGCCAGTGATGGTACTTGAACAATGCGGAAAACAAATTTGAAATTTCCCCCTTGAAAATAAAGCCAAACAAAATAATATCCTAATCTCCTATACTTGTTCGTTAGAAGTGCAACACTCATCTGCGTTTTCTTTCATAACCTCAGCAATATGACACATCACCGTCACATGTTATATGCAAAAGACGGATGTGTTAGTAACACAGAGCAAGAATGATTTTTTTTTTTTTGCTGCTTTTCTATTCAAACGACTCCTGTGATATTACTCATTAGTCATGAAAACAGGTTTAGGTTTTGCTGTGACAATTAGCTTTGTTTACTCATCCCTTCGGTTTCCTCTATTTTCCAAACCCTGCTCTCCTGTGTTTTTATTAGTATTAATACCTCTGAATGCATCTCATTAATTGTAATTCCTCTAGATAGCAGTACAATCCCTTAAAAGTATAAGATATCTATTTTAATGAATACTCCACACGCTTTAACATATTTACCCTTTTTCTGCATTTAGATATTATTTCCAGAGAAGTTAGTGCACTTCTACACACAACTGGAGGTGAGTCCTTATATGAGATAGATAAATAAAGCATACATTGATCAGCAGGTTATTAAATTATATCATATGATGTCATTGTGCTAATGCAGATGTTTTTCAGAACGATCACTTCAATGTCTTCGGAATTTAGAGTTTCATTCAAGGTCCAGGTATGCCTCTTTAATGAGGGTTAGTTTAAATGATATTTTTCTCCTTATTAGGTAGATTTTTTTCATGTAATTCATGTTAGGCTAGGTTTACTTGTGTTTAAATTTACAATTTTGCTCATCTTCCAAGTCCTGTCTTAGTCAGGTTTTGTATTTTAATAGGCTAAATAGCGTCATCATGATGAACTTTTGCAGTGCAATCAATACATACATACTAGTACGTGTTCATAGTCATTTTTCATCTCCTCTTTTAAAAATTCCTACTTGTATGAGCTGGTTCATTATATTGTTTTATTGAATAAGTGTATGAATTAAATTGTTTTTTAATTTTTTGGTTTATCAAAGAGTAAAGGAAGAATTAAAAACAGTATCCTTGTTATCTAAATATCAAATGAATAAAGTATCCTGGTTATCTAAATATCAAATAAATAAATTGGAGATTTTACTCTATTTTCATCCTCTTGAAAAAACTAGTACCTCAAAAATTCTGTAAAATATCCCAAACAGCAGAACTTTCTTTGCAAAACATCCTTGAATGGGTGAGTTACACCGTTCAGTGTTACTTTAAAATCATGGTCTTTATATTTGTTTGTCATATCTATAAAAAAAATTAGTCTTTGTAGGCTAGTTGTAATGGTTCATCCTTTTTGTAAAAGGATATGCAGTTTAAGGATGTGATTTACCAACGATTATTAATGAAATGAGGTTGAAAGACCTCTCATATTTAGGGTTGAGGAATGGTTGTGTTGCTCAGAAATTGATGTTTTACCGTATTTTTTTTATGTGATTTGAGATATCACATCTCATGATCATTGCTTTACGTAGTGCTATAAAACTATTGTCTATGTACTCCTTTCATGGCTTCATGAGGTTTGGTCTCCATTTAGTCCAACTACCAAATCTGATTTATGTATCTCAGTTTCGCTTCACTACCTCTTTCTTCAGAAGCAGTTAGTGAAGAATAGATACTGGAAGTGAGACACAGACACAAGAGACAACTAATAAAAATGAAGCACATAAAAGATGATACACCTCTAGAACTGTGACACAGAAACCAAAGACAGTTAATGTAACTGAATCACAGATGCCGGGATATATACAGGGACCAAAGACTGCTGACTATAATGAGGTAACGAGATCAAGACATTCCCGGGGATGAGACACAAACCATACACAACTTATATGATTGAAGCACATATATCAACAACCCGAAGCAAAGAAACACAGAGACGCTTCTGAGATCAGGGTATAAAGACCAGTGAGGGATTACTGAAGCACAGAAACAGAGCTTAAGGGATGCTAGATGTCATATGTTTTGACATATAAAGAAATGAAGACCTTTTCTTTGGTTATACTTGGTAAAGTATCGTCTGGTTTTCAGAAAAGTAGAGTTCCTTAGGAAATGTAAAACTATAGCATTTTTTTCCATTGTCCCACATTGGGTAGTGATTTAAAGATATTTCTGCAGTACAGTATATCCGGGAAATCCACGATCCTCACCTGACCGTTGACAGCATAAATAATTCTTAAAGGTGAGATTGTGTTAGCAGTACCCAGTGTTACTCTTGCCACAGGCCGCCGCAAGAGAATGCTATCCCTAGACTAGAGCAATGGTCGATGCTGCTGTGCAGTCTTCACCGAGTTACTGGTTCTGGTGGCCTGGGGAACAATGTGCGGTGAGAAACAGAAATGTAGGTATGGACACACACAGGCATGATAAGGCCCCTCGAGTGTAGCATTTCCTTCCTATACTGTATAAGTAATTTAACAAAAAGCGTAGAACTCCTTCTCCGTAATGTACAAATTGCAGATAGATAATTATATATTGTTAATCACACATTGCAAATAGAATATTGTAGAAGTCATAAGACAGTAAGACAGTAAGAGACTAAATGGGGTTTATATAAATTTGAACAGAACGACGGAAGAGGTGGAAAATTTAGAAAGTACAGAGGGCACAGACCTGGAGGATGAACCAGGAAAACGGATAGTTTGCCCATGAGCACGAGTCAACCGCAGGAAAGGGGAAAAAAGTTTGCTGAGGGTTATTTATACAAATCCTGGTGCACCGATGGGGAATGGCAGGGAGCTGAGGGATCCAGTGCAAGAGAGTAAGCCAGATATTTTATGCAAAATCAAGATGAAAGTCACCAAGGAAGTCAAATCTCGCGTGGTTTTCACTGATAATATGGACGACGTAGGGCAATGGGAGGTCCAGTCCAAGTGATGAGTGAATTGATGAAGTTAGAGGGATAGTAAGTAAACCTATTCCCACGTGTGGTCAGTTACGTATTAACACATCTTTTTTATATGACAAATAATTCCAGTTTATCTATCTATACCTCACTGAGTGTGTGTAGTCATTTGCTAAGTATATTTGATTATGCAGATATGGTCTAGAAATTATCATTCACACATGGAGCTGTTAAGAAATATCTTTTCAGCTCTTGGTTATACTTGACGACTATAATGACCTTGGTAGTTGATTGGCCTGAAGCCCAACGAGCCAACCTATGTAGATATGGTAATCTAGAAAGAAACGATATTATGATTTATAGGAAGGCAACAAAATTAGTTATCAGGAAGTTGCATGTGATGTTTTAGACTGTGTTGCCAGACGTAGGAGACATTGAAACGCGTGGGACGTGTCTTTTTTTTTTCAAGAACGACTACATGGTATATCTTGTTTTGTAATAAGCTATTAAGACACTACGTAACTCCACATAAGCAACATTCTAAATTGGCGTACAACATCAGCATTGTGATCCTTCGTTACCTCAAGCGATGGTTGCTTCGTCTGGCAGGGCGTTCCTAGAAATCTTCGTCCGAAAGATGATTAAGAAAAAATTGATGTATGGGACCGTATGAGCGTGTTTGACTGTGTATAATTCTATGTAAGTGTTGACCCAGTTTCGTGTATACAACGTGCTAGCAGCGCATTATGTGCGTTGGCGACTGTGTAGGCAAGAAAGAGGTCAGCCTGGTTGAGAAAAAGTCATGGAAGAAGGTAAGCGTGGAGACGAAGGTGCACTCCCACTGTTGACGACTGACATGAGGGTTTGATTTATTCTCTCATGACAGTTGAAACAGGATATACTCTCCTGTGCTCGGCCGGGTCACTGAGAATCCTGAAGTTTCGAGTAGAACATGAATACAGTGCTTGGTGTGGGCATATGACATTGAAAGATTTATTCATTTTCCTTTTGGAGACATCAATAAATTACGTATCACAATGGTGAGAGCTAAACAAGTTATTCATAAGACATTGCTGAAATGACTGAAGTATAGTTTGATGTGAGCTGTTGAAGTGCTGGGTGTGATTCTGCGTTAGATAGGCTGGGTTACGTTAGGGTATAATGTGATGGAAGTTTGCTGATGACATGGTAACTGGATGCTGGAAAAATACTGCGCTTCATTTACGTAAAAACCTGCCTGTTCCCGCCTCCTGATATCTGCCTACGACTGTGTCACTCGAAATAAAGATTGACAGGTTAAATAAAGACTCTGTGTGTGTGTGTGTGTGTGTGTGTGTGTGTATTGGGGGGGGAGTTATTTGTCGGGTTAATGTTACAGGCCGACCTTTGGTCCACCTACCGCTGTCATGTAGCCCGAGTCTTGTAGCCTAACTGCTGTATCATGACCTGTAGCCCCACCTCTGTATCATGACCTGTAGCCCCACCTCTGACCTCTACACCGTGCTAAGGTCAGTCTGTTACGTGACCTGTAGCACCATTTCCGGCTTCTGTACCCTACTAAGGTCAAACTGTACCTTGATTTGTAGCACCACTCCTGACCTCTACCATGGTAAGGTCAGCCTTTACCGTGACCTTAACCCTAACACACTCATTCTTAAGGTCACCATAAATAAACTAATGTGAATGGAGTCAGTGATTACCTCACGCTTCCCAATGCAAATCAACAATTAATTGACACTTTGACGCCCACGTCAGCGTCACACGCCTCCAATACCAAGCCCACAACAACTGCACTACGTCCACGCCACCCACAACACACCCGTACTCCTCCCACACCACACCCACATGTCATTCAGGCGGCTCCCACCAGGCAGGCCCACACAGAGCGGACCGACATGTCACTTGTCCCAAGCGCAACGCCTCCCACACCTGACTCCCCCACGGATACCGTCATACCGAAGGGTCGCACTGTCGTCCTAAAGGACGTACCTTCGTGCTAGAGGGTCGTAACGTCGCGTTCAAGGGCGGTGCTGTCGTACCATAGCGCCGGGCGTCTCCCTCCAGCACCAGAGGGGACCCCCCCCCCCATGTTGTGTTCTGAGACAGGATATGTGTGGTCCAGTGAGGGTTGTCTTAAGGAACGAACGGTAAGGTCTGAGGAAGGAAGGAAGGCTGGGCCAAAACCCACCCACCAAAGCACCTGTTGCGTGTGTAGCCAGACACATCTTGACACCACCTCAATATCTTCCAGAGGGCGGCCAGGAGGAGAAGGAAGAACTTACTCTGCTACAAGTGTCATCATGATATTTATGATGAGCTCACAGAGAATACTGATCACAGAAAGTGAGCAACGGGTCTGAACCCCATCAATCTTTACAAAATATATAATTCTGTGTAAATGGTTTTAATTTTATATTCATGCTATGTGTAAAATATATAATCCTCAGTAAATAGTGTTATATCTTTAGAAATTTTTTTTCATGCTAAAAATAGTATAATAGCCATTAGTTTATAGCCCTTTACAAATTCCACAAAGCCAGTCAATCACTTTAAACAGGATGCCGGGTGTGTGCGTGT
>JAUTZA010015440.1:0-11778 GCA_032273845.1 Panulirus longipes | reverse complement strand
CTTTTTCACTTGCTGCTATACACTGTTCAGCAATCTTCAGATTGTTACTCTTAAATTAAAGGTTATTCTCTTCATTTACTTCAGAAAGCAGATTTCTAAATATATGATGGTAGTATTAAGTATAATCTTCAAAGTATATAACTTTAAACTAAATATAATCAGCTAATTATCTGACCACTGCAAATTTGTTTAGATTTTCCTGAATCATTTCACAATTGTGATCATTTATAGCTTTACTTATGAGTTTTGAACTGTTAGCAAATTTGGAGATCTTAAATATGAGACCCAATCCAAGATCATTAATGTATATCATGAAAAGAATGGGCCAAGAACCCACCTCTGTGGCACATCACTCCTCACATTTAGCCAGGGTGCAGTTTCACGATTTAAAAACTACTCGATGCTTTTGGTCAATGACCAGTCACTAAACCATGCTCATAATCTGTAACCTACTCCATGTGATTTTAGTTTTCATAGCAGTCTCTTGATTGGTGCTTCATCAAAGGCCTTTTGAAAGTCAATGTACAGTGAAAGACAAGTCTATTCATGATTTTGTCCAATGATTATTAACATGTGGCAAAACATAATGTAAGGCTTGGCTTGACTACATCTTAGAATTGGCAAGCCTGATTACAAAGAAACTTTATACATTGTTAGTTCAGATCAAAGTTTGAATAATTCTCAGCAAATTTACTAAATTTGGTCATGTTAAAAAATAAAACTGTTTAAATCAATTTGAAATTTGTAGGTAATTCTATTCAGAATATAAGAATTCTCAGAAAATTTTGACCTTTTCGTCAGGAAATTCACTGATGTGCATGTGGAAGCACTGTTTATAGATGACAACTGTTCATATAATGCAAAAAAGCAAGTGGTGGAATACCAGCCTTTCACATGTTTACACCAAATCCTAGAAACAGACTTTTGTCTTTCATTGTGCATCTGTTCCTTGATATTCACAAGGGCTACTTTCTTGGGAACCCCAGAAATACTTAATATTAATATCAAGGGCTTATGGGTAAGAGTGTTAGGTTGCAGGACATTATAGACCTCCCCAATTTTTTTCTTACATTTCAAATCATGTATAACGGATTTTATTCCCCTAAAATAATATCTATGCACAGTACATTTGTTTTCTGATTAAACACTCCAGGCTCTTCAGAAACTTAACTATCATGTTAAGAGTCTTGATGCTATATTACTGAAGAGTGGCACTGTGGTAAACAAATAGGTTCCATTACATATGTAACTAAAAAGCTGTTGCTGTATTTAGTGTCACAACCCTGATAACAACGAAAACAATGTTCCTTCTGTGTTAGTATACATAGTTTTACTATGGGTTTTTCAGTATAAATAATGTTACAATGGGTGTTTCAGTAACAGTTCTGTAACACTTTTAGCAATGTATATTAATACTGGCTAAAAATTCATAGTGTATTGCATTCTATTTTAGTATAAATACAGCCAAAGAAGAATAAGACATTAATTTTTTCCTTGAAACATCATGACTGCATAACAATGAAATTATGTAACCGTGATTACTTCTGATACTGAATACATTACATTCACAGTCAGCAAACAGTAGTTTAATATTCATGAAATAACAGCAAATCCCTAGAGTGAAGTTGGAGGTGGTGTTGAAGCAGTACGGGAAGGGGTGAGGGTGACCACCACAGCTCCCTCCTCTTTGTACCAACTTTTATTACAGAAAACTGGCCTGTGATGATGAACAGTAACTCAAGCCTTCAAAACCAAAAGAAATTATTTCATGTCTGGCTGTCACAACCTCCTTAATCACACACCCTTGTTTTTACTAATGTGCCTACTGACGGAAAGTTGAATAAAAAAAAGTCCGGGATCAACTGGCATCAAGTTCTATGGATGAGGAAAGAAGTTAGATATAACAATATTCTCTTGAAACACAGCACTCTGTTTCAGTGTACTATAACAATATTCTCTTGACACACAGTACTCTGTTTCAGAGTACTATCTTTGATAAAGCACATGACTACCACTGCAGTCAATAGGTGCTGGATCTAACATCAAGTGCTGGATTTGCCAGTCTTTATAATAAGTGATAGACATTTACGTATGTACACCACTGTGAATGACCCGTGGTTCAATATGCCAGATCCCGCAAAAACAATTCTCATTACCAGTAAGCAATGGGGTTGTGTTACTTGTGCTCATATAATTTAACATAAGACACTTTGGAAATACAAATGTTAACATGTTTCTACAGGTAAGTTGGGAGGAAGGTATTTGAACTAAATACCTACCAACTAACAGGGTTCATTAGGTCACTCTCTAAGACAATTATTCCAATGCTAGGGAAAGTTCTACAACCATGATTACTGAATATGGCCCAAGTGTGGCAAATCAAAGTGCCTCAACACAATATTGGTACAACTACCTACCTCAAACAGGACGAGAAATTTGGTAATGCAGCTCACCAAGCAGGTGTCCTTATGTAGGGGTTGTATAGGCCACTTTGCCCCCCTAAAGCTGGTAATAAAGAGCTACACACTTTGCCTGTGGCCATGGAAAATACCAAATTCCTCTACTGTAGGGGAATACAATCAGAGTGAAAGTTAAGCTAAATTCTAGTAGATTATCACAAGCAACACAAGTAAATACTAGGGAATAATTTACTATACAGGTGAATTCTACTTCATAAAACCCTTAAATTCACTTGAAAAATTCTTCCTTCTTCCTAAGAGTGAGAGCTCCCAAAATTGCTAAAGTCTTGTAAAAAATATGACGTTTCATTTTCTTTATAGTTTGACCACTGCTGGACACAGTACTAGTATGTAGTAGTTGGTAAGCAGCCACCAACCAGGGAGGTATATTACAGGTATTACCTGCCTTGGTATTGGGAGGGCTAGAGATGGATGTGTAAAGAGCCAGCATTTCAGTGGTTGTCAAGTTGCACTCCTCTGACCCAGGTAACTGTCTTTTCTTTTTGCCTCATCCACATGTGGAATGCTGGCACTCTGTCCACAAACATTACAGTCTCTTCTTGTCACACATAACACTTAAAAATACAACTCACACAACTCATCTTTTGTAACTCGAGATTTTCGTGTGGTGAGTGCTATGCACCAGCCCTTCCTTTTGGCAAAATGGTTGGAGTAATAGACAGAAGTATCAGGAAGGAACATTAGGCAGGAACATTAGATAGAAACATTAGGTAGAAGCAGCAGGTAGGAAAAGAAGGCAAGAGCATTAAGTAGAAACAGTGGGTTGGAACATTAGGCAGGAACATTATGTAGTAGTAGTCAGTAGAAACATTGTGTAGGAACCTCCTGAAACACTGAGTTAGAGTTCCTCTCTGCCAGTGGCCTGTTAAAGGAAAGACACTAAAGGTAAAAAGCAGCACTGAAGTTCACCAGTTATGGAGACTCTTGCCGTGGCTACCCCCATGAAGGAATTCCCAGAGGGAACGGGCATCAATGTAAGCTAAAAATGGAAAAACTCTGAAAACTCTGACAAAATAACAGCTCTAGGTGGAGCACATGTATGGATATGGGACTCAAACTAGGAGTAACAACCTCAAGATAAATCCTTTCATCTGTTACCAAGCATATGTTGGGTAAGCTTGTAGGGACTTGGTATTGTAAGAATACTGATTTATCTCCATAACCCCCAACAATGACTCAGGGAGATGAAGAGATGTTTTTCTATGTCTCTATCCTAGACTAGATCAACATCATGCACTACCACTTTATTGGCATAACTGTATGATCCTTATGGAGCTGTGTCCCTCATTCCTGTTGGAATAGCTTGCCATCACTGAAAAGATCACCTACTAAATCATCAGTATACTAACTCAGGTAAAAGGTAATTTTCAGAACTATGATGGCCAAAGAACTATCTCTTGTCTCCCTCAACAATGACTCAGGGAACTAGATGGCCTAGTACAACAAGACCCAGTACACAAAGGAGGAGGAGGAGGAGGCAGACTCTGCTTCTTAATGCCTGCATCAGGCACAACTTGAATCATGCAGGCCCTACATCACTGAATTTTCATATTATTACAAAAGTCTCTATCTCCTTAGGAGGAATCTACAGCCATTACTGGCTTGATATAAACATTAGAGAACCATCTTGGGTGGATTATGAAATTCTACTGGTTAAAAGGTCAAGGAGGTGTGGCGTCTCCTCTATTAGCTTGACATGTTATTGCCAGTGCAAGGTGATAGCACAGCATTTAGTGATAATGCTTTAAAAAATGTTATTATTTGAATTTATCATCATAAATAGGAATACTGATATATTGGAGATTTAAAAGTTATAAATGATCCGTAGATGGAATAGGTTGCCAGCAAGTAGTCAAAAATGACAAAGAAAGATTCAGCATGGATTTTCAACAAGTTGGCCCAAAAAGTATGAAACAACATATATTTTTCAAAACCCATCTTATTCTAAATGTTGAAGGATATCCATTTGAGACGTTTTATCTCATAATTTGTTATGTAAAAATTATTTATGCATAGTAAAAGAATGTTTTTGTTTTTTTAAAAGTGTGGGTCGAAAAATTCATTTTTTCTATCAGCACTAGAGGCAAAAAATTACTTATGGGACCTCTCGATTTATGTGATAGTTATATTCTTGAAAATGGTTGCATAAATCAAACAATGTAACTAACTGAAATTAGGGGGTTTCATTATAACCACGACTACTGAATATCATACAAGTAAAAAAAAATATCAAACAAGTACAAGGAATAATAAAACACTGTAATACACATACTGTAAAATGAATTCTATTAGTAAACACAGAAAATAAAAAATTTTGAATCTTGTACATTCTCGAAGATATTCTCTTCCAAAATACTCCAGTCTCATCCATGTTAAAAATCTGCTCAGGAAAAGAACCACTTTTCTTGATACAAGTTAAGAATTCAAAATTCAAAATCCATAGGGCAAGATGAGTTTGGAATTCAGAATTTTTTGGTATCTTTACTATCAGCATAATTACAGTAGCTAACTGTGTGGGGTCCAACACTGTAGCCATGATTTTTTTCAACAGAAATGTGGTAGCTCACTCACTGGGTATGAGGCAAAGTCTAACCCTATAATAGGTATATATGGCTATTGCATACTGAAATGAACAAATTTGCCTTAGAAGGCTTGACAAACCATTCATTCCACCCCTATCCACTCCCCCACCACTTACCTCAATTTCTCATCACCAGCATTCTCAGAAAAATCATTGCTATTTGAGTTATTAACGGAGAACTATACTTTAAGAAAACAAAAGGCCCATTGCTGGAGAGACAGCAGTGTTCCTAGGGGGATGCAGCATTCCTTAGTGGGAAGTGAAGGTGGCATGCAACACTCCGCAGACAAAGACTATGTGTGATGACTGATACATGAGTTAACATCCACTGTAATGATGTCTATCCACAATGGTATCATTGGGTATGCAAAATCTTCATAAGTCACAGGAAAAATACAAGAATGTTTCCAAGTTTTCCTCTGTTTTTCAAGACCTCTTCATGGGGGGGATAACAAAAGTATAATACACAAATTTATATGAACAAATCTAAATGGAATCTAGAGGGAACTTGGCTCCTAGCCTGACCCATCTGAAGAGCAAGGTTGCACATGAGAAACATGATGGGCTCCCCAATCTCACATGAATTCAGTAAGGACAACAGTGAACTATGAAGATGTAACGTAATGTAGGTAGTACTTGGTAGGTAACCACCAACCGGGGAGGTATATTACTAGTACTACCCGCCTGGACATTGGGAGGCTTAGTGATGGCTGCATGGTGATCCCACATTTCAGTCATAGTCAAGTTGCACTCCTCTGACCCAGATAGCTGTCTTTTCTTTTTGCTTCACCTACATACAATTTCTGCTTGTCACACATAACACATGACAACAGTTAAATTATGCATCTTAATCTTCGCTACTCTAGATTTTCCTGCGGTAAGTGCTTTGTGCTAGCCATGCCTTTTGGCAAAATGGTAAGAGCAATAGATACAAGTAGTAGGAAGGAACATTAGGTAGAAGTAGTAGGTAGAAGCATTAGCTGGAAGCATTAGGGAAGAAGTAGTTTGGAACATTAATTAGGAAAATAAGGTAGAAACCTTAGGTAGTAGTAGTAGTTGGTAAGAACATTGGTGGGAGCCTCTGAAAACACTGTGCTAGAATTGCCCTCTGCCAGTGGCCTGTTAAGTATGAGGCACTAAAGGCTGAGAAGCAGCATGGAGTTCAACAGTTATGGCGAATCTTTTGCCGTGGCCATCCACTTAAGGGGCTCCAAAAGGGAATGGGCGTTAAAGATATATATAGACAGATAGATAGATACACCATAATGCAATAAGTGAAGGGATTATATTATTGGTGACAAACACAACATATGTCTATCTTTCAAAGCTTATAGATCATTTTACCATAATGTTACTGAAGCATTGTTTATTTGAGTTATTAATTGAAAAATGCTTCATGAAAATAATAGGCCTATAGATGGGGAGGAAGCTGTGTTCCTTTGGGGAGCACAGTTTTTTATAGCAAATTTGGTGCATCCCACTCCACAGACAGCAAGTGTGTATGATAATTGATGTGTTAGTTAATGATAATTGATGTGTTAGTTAACATGTACCATAATAATGTTGGTCTACAATGAGGAAGATAAAATCTTCACAACTCTGGAAAAAATAAAAGAGCACCTGTCCAAGTTTTCGTTCATTTTCTAAGATATTTTCAAGGGGAATAACAAAAGAATATTACCTGAGGGTATAGAAACAAATGTAAAAGGAACAGGGCTCTTAGTGTGACCCACCACCACCTGTTAAGCAAGGTTGCACCTGAAAAACAAGATGCCCAACCCAACCTCATGTGAATTCAGTCTGGGCTATGGTGAGATATGAAGATGTACAATAACGTATGAAATATGTGGCGAATGAAGTGCTGACAAAATATACCCAAATTTTTATCTTTGAAAGTTTACCGATAATTTTACTGGTACGTTATTGAAAGATTTATTTGAGTTATTAGTGGAGAACTGTACTGCAGGAACATAACAAGCTTGTAATCAGAAAGGGAACAATGTACCTTTGGGGGAAAAGTGTTACCTGGTAGGAAGCAAAGGTGGTGGGTATCGCTCTGCAAACAGTGAATTCCACCAGCACACATCTGTACTATAGCTTCAGTACAATACTACAATATCTTGAGACTGTAATCACTTAGATTCACTAAGTCCAAGGGCATACTTAATATAAGCTGTTCATTTACTTTTCTCATAATGTTTGAGCACATCTACCTTAATCTCAGTGGTGATGGTCTAATACATCTTAGCACCACTGGTAACAGGAGAACTTAAAGGCCTTCCCATGACATGATCTCAGGGGCAAAACACATGCATACACAGTATACTGCAGCATTAAATACTGTACCTTTCAGTGACTATAGATTATATCCACACCGTGCATACATGTACATCTCACACAGCACTGGCAATGCCACACCACCGTGCAGCTAGCCAGATGATAATTGCGTTACTCCAAACTTAATCCCGCGTAAATCAAAAAAGGTGTAAATGGACCATTCACATTATTCTAAAATTGACCTTAAATCAAATACACGTAAACTAAATGTTATATTACTCTTATTATGAAAAAACACAACTAAAAATGTGATATTAAATAATTCATTTTAATTGAGGAAAGTTTCACAAATAAAAATGGTACATGAGTTTGTTACCATTGCTGTATAATTTGTTTATGGATAGGATGGTGAGGGAGGGAAGTGCAAGAGTCTTGAAGAGAGGAGTGATTATATAGTCTGTATGGGATGAGAGGGCCTGGGAAGTGAGTCAATGTTGTTTGCCAGTGATACAGTACTGGTGGCAGATTCAAGTGAGAGACTGCAGAAGTTGATGACTGAGTTTGGTAGTGTATGTGAAAGGAAGAAGTTGAGAGTAAATGAGAATAAAAGCATGGTAATCAGGTTTAGCAGGGTTGAGGGATGGATTACCAGGGGTGTGAGTTTGAACAGACAAATATTGGAGGAGGTGAAGTGTTTTAGATACCTGGGAGTGGACAAGCAGCGGATAAACTATGGAAGCAGAAGCTGCTCATAGGGTGGGCGAGGGGGTGAAGGTTCTGGGGGCATTGAAGACTGTGTGGAAAGAGAGACTGTTATCTAGGAGGGCAAAAATGGGTATGTTTGAAGGTATAGTAGCCTCAACATTATTATGTGCGTGTGAGGCATGGGCTATAGATAAATTTGTGCAGACAAGGGTGGATGTGTTTGAAATGAAATGTGTGTGAACAATATGTAGTGTGAGGTGGTTTGATCGAGTAAGTAATGAAAGGGTAAGAGAAATGTGTGGTAATAAAAAGTGTGAGGTTGAAAGAGCTGAAGTGGTTGTGTTAATATGGTTTGGACATACAGACAAAATGAGCGAGGAAAGGTTAACAAAGAGGATATGTGTCAGAAGTGGAGGGAACAAGGAGAAGGGGGAGACCAAATTGGAAATGGAAGGATGAAGTGAAAAAGATTTTGAGTGATCATGGCCTGAACATGGAGGAGGGTGAAAAGTAAATTGGAATGATGTGGTGTACAGGGGTCAATTTGCTGTCAATTGACCAAACCAAGGCATGTAATGTGGCTGGGGTAAACCATGGAAACAGCTGTGGGGTACTGTTGTGGATAGGGACCTGTGCTTTCAGTGCAATGCACAAGACAGCTAGGGAATGAATGTGAGGGAATGTAGCCTTTCTCCATCTGTTTGTTCCTGGTGCTAACTCAAATAGCAGATTCAAGCTGCAGTATATGTCCAATCATAAGTTGACACCTTCTGCTAATGAATTTGTTTCAACTCCGACTATCATACACTAGCCCAGGGCAAGCAGTTGCTTGAAGATATGAGATATTTATGTAAAGTCTGGCTTATCAACAGCTAAGTTGCCTTAAGTCAATCAAACACACGTCTTTTAATCTATTTCAAGTAAAAAGCCAAACTCTCAATGACAAAAGAGGATTAAGTCTATTGACTCACCATCACAAAATCTTGATTCCAAATTAAAATTGTATCCAGGAGGACAACAACCATGAGACTGTGTAGCACCCAGGTGGAACAGTTCATGCTCTGCATCTGGAAATCCTTGCACACCTAAGGCTCCACTGCCACTGATAGATCCTGATAATCCTGGATCAACTTCATTGCTGATGTCATAGCGAGAAAAGCCTACTGATCCAGTTGTTCTAGAGCCCCCTGGAAGACCCGCGGAGGACCCAGCACTAAGAAGGTGTTGCTGTGAAGAGCCCGCAGAGGACAAGAAACCATCGGCATTGATGCAGGCATAAGAACCAATCTGGTTAAGGCACTCCTGTTCTCCAATACATCTATGTACACCAGTGCTGCACTCATTCACATCTGCCACATTTGTAATATCCCATATTGAAACAACTCTTTACACTTCTTGGCCATGTTAATTTTTTAAACAATTACTATTACAATAATCAGTAAAACTATTAATACAACAATGAAACACAGTATCACAAGGCAGCAGTGACAGACACAACTCAAAATATAATGCTATTATACAATACAATAAATGCACCATGAAAGTTTTACAATTTAAGCAAAAAATCCCATATTCTTTAACAAATGTCTTAAAAGTTCCATATGTTTACAAGGTGATTAAGCATCTACAAAAAAAGCTAATCTTGCATAAAATATCACACTATCTTACCTTCACATGATCTCTGATCAAGAGCTAAAGTGAATCCTGGGTTGCAAGAACATTCTACAGATACCCCAATATCACGGCAGATGTGTGAACAAGGATTGTTCAGACGGCATCTAAAAGTGTCAGCAAATATATTAACATTTCTCATTCTGAAGTCTATATGTTAAATCATAAGAGTAGCACAGATTCTATAAATAAAGAAAACGAAATTAATTAGCTGAATGACTGATAAAACATTATGAAAAGTATTTTGAGAAAACTTTAACTGTGAGACACTGTGCACTGGAAAGACAAAGTGAGTATGACCTAACAATAATCCAACAGTTATCATGATGGAATATACTTAAAGGCCAGCAAGCTAATACATCCATGTACAGTTTCCCAAAAAAGTATCAGCCCCCAAGATGTGAAGTTTCTAATAATCTACAGCAGACTGACCGAGATTAACACTTGACTTTGCTGCCACCCTGATGCAGCTGTAAACTACATCAGGGTAGCAGCGAAGTTAAGTTTTAATCTTGGTCGGCCAGTTGTAGATTATTAGAAACTTCATGCCCGGGGGGCTGATACTTTTTTTGGGGAGACTGTACAATAAATTTGACATGAATATCTCTGAATATAGCCAATTCCCATGGTTGCAGCTGGATCAAAACATCTACATTTAGTTTCTGACTGACATTTTCTCAATGCTTTTTCTTTATCCAAGAAAGATGACACTAAGGATTTCAAGAGATCTCAAAGCTAAAGTGTCACAAACAGGCACATAAATGGAAAGGATACAACTGTTTCTACTGCAATGAATACTCAATAAGGCTAATATCTCAATGCTTGTTATGGCTGCAGATACAGTATCAAAACATCTAACTTTACCTCTAACTCTACATTTTCCTAATGATTTTTTTCACAGAGGAGCAATGTTACTAGACTTGCCATTACCAATGGCATCAGCAAGGATTTCAAGAAATCTTAATACTACTGTCTCACAAACTGTTTATGTGTCCCCACAACTAGTTAAACCAGACAATACTCGGCAAGCTGCTGCATCACATTATTACTATGTGGCTGTTGGCAACTCATAGGTGGACCATTTTGATAACTGCTTCTTTTCCTCTTATGACTTTCCCAATAACTATAACCTGGCACTTTTCCTTGGCTCTTCTTTTTCCCTTTCATTAGCCTCTTTATATTTCAATTAAGACCCAGCCTTGATATAGAGTTGTGTCCATAAATGGAGCCTTCAACATTTCAAGAAAGGGAGGGTGGTAGGGAAGTGGAAAGGGAAAAGCTGTATCTATGTTTAATGTTTCAATGCTTGTTCAGGCTGAAGTTACAGTATCAAAATATCTAACTTTAATTTCATATCAATATTTTCCTACTTTCTTAATTTACAAAAGAACAAGTAAAACAAAAAGAAAAACAATAAGGTTTTATTCACCTTCAAGTTCATGAATGGGAAGAACCTGAGAAAATATAAGTCAAGATGGGAAAATCACAGCAACTGGACGAGATGCATACTGTCTTTTGTCTGTGCTGAACCAAACCAAACCAACCTACAAATATGCTTGACTCACTTCTGCAACATTATCATCCTAATTTTACTGTAGTATTCTTTCCAGTGAGGAAATAAGGGTTTGCTTGTTAGTAAGACATGTAGCATAAATGAAGCACGTAAACAGTAACATTATTACCATAATGCACTGGGAAATAAGAGTGGTAAAACCAATGAGTGGGTATTCCTAACTTGCTCAATGTGTCATTACATTATTTCTCAAAGTCACTTACATCTTCACATTTCTCAAGTTATAGTTCCTCACTTTCCTCATCAACTGATACATGTCATATGTGTCCATCGAATAACTTAGATTAGCTAATATTTATATTTATTTATTATACATGATCGCTGTTTCCCGCGTCAGCGAGGTAGCACCAGGAAACAGACGAAGAAAGACACACCCCCCCACATACACACATATATATATTCATGCACATATATGCAAAGTACATATATATACATACCAACATATACGGGCCGCCCAGGGTCGAGCGCATAGGTTCGAATCCTGGTTGCGG
>JAUTZA010013243.1:0-11808 GCA_032273845.1 Panulirus longipes | reverse complement strand
GCGGCCCGTGCCGTCTCAGCTAACATAAAAAAAAAAAAAAAAAAAAAAAAAGATAAAGTTTTGGGTTATGGGCTCTTTGTACTGGGTAAATACTAGCCAATTTTCTCTTATCATCTATATATTTTAGTTGGTTGGGTGGGATAAATGAATTGCTATCACGATGGGTAAGCAATTAGAGGAGAGCTAGTGTAATTTGCTCCAGATAGTCCATATGTGTATTGCTGAATTGCAATAGGTAATGTCTGGTGAGGTTGGCTGCAGAAGGTGGCCTGGTTGTTTGCATAGTTAAGGATGTTAAGAGAATGCAATTGATTTATAGGAAGTTCATCTCAGGGATCTTGGATATGAATGTTGAGCCATGCAGAGTGGTGGAAATGACATCTTCCCATTGATTGGTTTTGGGTGTATTGGTTAGTCTGTTTAGTTGGGGAGTGTATCATGGAGGTCACATGATGAGGAGAGGTATTTAGGCATTGCTTATGTTATGGTAAGTGTTTGTAGTCTTATTTTTATTGATATTTCGAAATAGAAATACATGCTGGAAAGAGAAATGTGTGTAGTGGCTTTGATCATGTTGTTAGCAAATTAAAGTATTTGTTAATGAAATGTGATATAGTGACAGTTTGGCTTCTAACTTTAATATGTGTACATGGCCATGAAGCATTGAGTCTAAAGTCGCATCAGTGGATACTTGATATCATGCTGTATATACCTAAATATTAAATGCTTATTCTTAGACATTAAACAGATCATACTAGAAAACTAAAATACAGTTTAGGCACTACACATTGTTTGCATGGTTTGCTACTACATTTGCTTTAGAAGAATATTAGATGATAATCTGTCTATCTATCTCTTTCTTTTTATTTATCAGTCTGTATATATAGATATATATTTATCTATGTCTATCTTTCTGTTCATCTATATTTATCTATCTAACTCTGTTTAGCTATCTACTTGTCTGTCTGTCTGACTGTCTTTCTTCATGTGTCTCTATATATGTCAGTTATCATTACTGCATGCCCAGTTTAATGGGAAGTAAATGGCCTCTATCATTTCTTACATACATCCTGGGCCCCTTGCCCTCTATGTTAAAGTGAAAGATAGTCTCCCTCACTTATAAAAGTGTTTATTACATTTGCGCTCTATGCTCTAAGTTGATATGTTGAGACCAGTATCATTCATATCACCACCATATGTTTTCATTGCATCCCAGTCATTCTTCTAGTATTTACATTTGAAATATTCATTGCCCTGGTCAGTTCTCTCTACATTTACACTTCTTTCATGGTCTACCTCTGCTCCTTGTATATTTTACTATAGTGCTTTTTATCTTTTTTAACCCAACTGTCTTCTGTCATACTTTCTTTGTGACCATCCAAAAAAACTTTTGTTTTTGTACCTTTCAGATGGCTTCCTCACACCATGTAACTTTTTTACATCTGCATTCTATATTCTGACTCCTCTTAATTTCAGTTGTACCACACATATTTTATGCATCTCACGTTCTCACGTTGTTTTGTGTGTCCTGACCTTTATACACTCTGGCTTCACATCCATACTTCAGTGCTGGGACTAGTACCACTTTATACAAGCTTCCTGCACAATCAGTGCTTAAATTTTCCCCATTCAACAAAGTTTTCACTGGGCCCCATTTTTTTCCTCCGATAATTCTTCTCTCAGCTTTAGCTTTCTCACTACCAGTCTTAGTAAAGTTTACTCCCAAATATTCAAACTCATATGCAACTATCAAATCTTCACCATTCAGACTGATTTTATGTTCTGATCTCCTATCTCTTTCAAAAGCTAGTATTTTGCTCTCATTTGCATTCATTTTCATTATCCTCCTCATACATACATCATCAAACTGGACCAGTATTCTGTCAAGCTCTTTCTCTGATGTAGCTAACAACACAGTCTTATCTGCTTACAAGAAGTGCATCATTTACCATTCTGTTTCTTTGTAGTTCAGTACTACAATAAAATCACCCCAAGCCTATTCATCTCAGGCAGCACCTCATCCATACAAACATTGAATAACTGTAGTGACATCACACAACCTTGGTTCAATCTCACAGTTGCCATTATAAAAGCTTTTACCAGCATCCCGAAGTCTTCTGTACACATCATATAGAATTGAAACTTCTAAGAATGCATTCCCATTCACTTTATCATATGCTCTTATAAACCCATAAATGGTATATGCACTTTCTTCTTTTTTCTATAGTTTTCATCACTACTTGTATGTATACAAAAATATGATCAACACATCCTCTTCCTTTCCAAAAACTATGTATGTTCTTCACCAGTAAGGGGTTCACTAATCCTTTTAAGACAGTCATTTATTATTTTGCCTTACATATTGCCTTCCAAGTTAAGGAGACTAATACCTTTATAATTTTTATCCTCACTTTTATTCGCCTTTCTTTTCTGCATTAGAACAGCTCCTTCCCTCATCTAGTCATCAAGCAGTTGAACCGTGTTCTGCAAACCTATACACACATTCACATTCATCTCCATCCTTTACCATCTCACTCACAATTCCATTAGTACCCTCAACTTTTCCATTCCTTGTAAGCTTTATTGCTCTTACTCCCTCTTACCTATTTTTTTTCCTCTCCCATATACTTCTCTCTCTTTTTACCTGTCTTCCTTTTCTCTCCATCCTCACTTCTTTTCCTACTGTACCAGTAGAAATGTATCCTTTACCATCATCTTCAGTCTGATCCTTAGATTACTCTGTCTTTACTCACAAACTTCATCCCAACTTACTCATACTCTCCCAGACGTCTGTAGTACATTTTCACCCCCAGTGCATATCTCTCTTTTGCTTTTATTCACTTCCTTCCAGATTTACATTTTCACTCTACTTTAGTCCTCTTCCATCCAGAATGGTTTGTTATTCTCTTTCAAAGTGTGATTCTTTTTCTTCTAAGATCCTTATTTGCTTTCCTTTTTTGGTATATATCAGCCTTTCAACTTTTCTGTTTGGGGGTCTGTATTCTGCTTTCTTTACCCTCCTGTTGTCACTAGTTTCTCATAGATACAGCATCTAGATCGCCAACTTTAAACTTAATTTCAGTGTGCTCTCCCTTTCTTTTTATATCCTGTACATGTCATACACACTCCATACTGGCAGCTTCCTGTAATGCCCTCGTAAACTGCCTCCACATCACATACTTACCTTGGACTGTTTTGGATTCACAAAGCTTTCCGATTAACTTTTCGTGGAAGGTAAGTTTCATCCTTTCATTCTTGAACTTTTCCACTCTTATCATCATTTTAATTCATTCATATTTTTTGTCTTCTGGTTATAGCAAGTGAAAAACCAAGGTGTGAAGTTTAGGATTTTGTCAACTGCTGCCATGGTTGAAACTGCTTGGTGCATCTTAATCATTTCTTTAGATATGTTAATGAAATAAACTTTTCACTTTCTTTTATCATGTGTCTCTTACTGTTTGCATTGACTCAAGTCCTGATACTAGTCTCCATCTCTGCCTATTGTCTGTGTCTGTTTGTCTCCCAGTGGATACCTAACATTGATGGTACAGATATTGTCATGAACAGTTCATTGCTCATCCGATTCTGCTTCACACAGTTACTTTGTCATTGGTGTCAATATCATTATCTGGTGTAAGTTAAGGTGCAGATAACAGCAAACTTCAATAACTGAGCTGCAGAATTCTTTGATTGAACTTGATCTTCACCAGAGCTAAAGGTAACTTTCCACTGAGTGATAGATAGAGTAATGCAGTACACAAGGTCCTTTGATAATTTTTAGATATTTGTTACATCTTTGACCATTGCATAATGCCTAATGAAGGAATGTGCAAAGAGATTTTTATTGGCCACACTTCACAGGTAAGATATAGTGTTTGATATCCTGGGTGTATCAAAAGGCTGGACTCAAAGGTAGAAGTGACAATTGTGTTTACCTTTAGTTTAGTGCATGTTCACATTGCATGCCATGAATTTGTGTACACATACCCATGAGTGTGGAGTACTCATTGATATGTGTCTGTATAATCATGAATGCAGTTTGAGCATTTGTCAAGCGAGAGGTGAATAGTGAGACAAGACTTTTGTGACATCTTTCATGAAATGTATATGTATATACAAAACTTTTTTGTGTTCATCATTTATTTATCATAAGTATTCTTCTATGTGATCAGTTTTCTGATTTGTTACTAAACAGGATTTTAAACTTGGTGTGAACTTTGCAGTCTTTGTTCATTAATTATTTGCATGGACAGTACTAAATTTGCATATCCCATATGATGAGTTTCACTAACATTTTTTTTTTTTAAATCATGTTACTTATGTTTGAAATTAATTTTATCATAAGTTAAAAGTCTTGGTTTTTTAGATAAAACTAAATACTAAGCTTCCTGTTTCTCATTTGTGAGCAGCTGTGTAGTACCGCCACGTAGTACATATGGACATTCCTGTATGCAGTCGTGGGTAGGCTATCAATGTGTTTTAGTAGTTTGTGTTGGGGCCACCACTTTGGTCTTGTGAGTTATGTTCCAGTGTAGATACTTCAGGGAAGGGTCTCTATTCAGCCTTTGGTCAGATTTATATACATATTGTCCATAGTAAAGGTCTAAATCTTAGCTGGTAACTGAGTATACAAGGTGTTGAAGTCATGTTAGCAATGCTAAAGAATTATCCCAGTCATTAAAGTACTCTACATGAATTTAATATATTGTTTCTTAGACTTGTGCAAAAGGCATATAAAGAAATTCTTGTTTTGCTAACTTGACATTTAAGCCATGTTTTGTTGAGTCATTCTGTTATTGATGAAAGTTCTTTAGAGATTGAGAAAACTGCAAATGAAGGTGTCTGTATACCTCACTTCATAAAAGTCTAAAGTGGGGGAAAAAAGTTGCTTGTAGGTAAGTGTTATGAGTGTATTGTTTGTTTGAAGAAAGTACTGCTCTCTTCAGTAAACATTAATGATACAAGTAGAATATCAGAAATCCATGATACCTGGGGCTAAGCAATGTGCAGATTATATTTTTTATGAATTTTACAAATATGGATTATGTGCTGAATATATCATACTCTAAACAGAATGTTTTGCATACCTATTGCAGGTTCTGAATGTTAGTTGTTTGTAATATATGTAAGTGTATACTATGAAAGATATTTCATAAACATTAAGGTGAGTGGATTCTGCATTAGATAAAGATGGAGATTTTACATTCAGTAAAGATGTACATTGCATTAAGACTTAGAGGGGAATGATTCTGCGTTTAGAACTGGAGGGGCATAGTTTCAATGTTAAGGTGCATACTCAAATGCCTTTTATATGTCCACACTCAAAAATCATTCAGTAGACTAAGGTAGGTGTTGGCAGTACTTACAGACATGAGCTAGGGATGGCATCAAGCACAACTGAGGTTGAGGGGGCAACAGGAGAAGTAAGAGGCAGGTCTTGCGTTTCATCTATTGTAGAGACTGATGTCTTTGTATCATTTCATCTATTGTAGAAGCTGGTGTCTTTGTATTGTTTCAACTGTTGTAGAAGCTGGTGTCTTTGTTCATGGAGGATCATTAAAGATAAGATGTGTGGCTCATTTGTATCATGCACAGGCACTGACTCAGTGAAAGGGTTGTACTAGCGCTTTCTGGATGTTTACAGTGCTTTTAAACCCAGTTAAGAATTCTTGAAGAATCATTTAGCCTAAAAGTTTTTTTTTTCCTTTAAGAGTTTTTCTTGGAACTGGTACTTACTCATTATTTCTTGCTGGGTGATGAAAACTCCTTTACTTCAAGAGCCTTATGCACTCTTCCCGTATGACTGTCCCACAACCCTTGGAGATCTTTTTGGATTATACACTTATTTTCATATTCTACTATTTGTTTTTATGGGATGCATAATCATGCTAACAAGACTTTTCATCAGTGATCTGAGAGACTACATGTGCTCATTGCAATTCATCCATTCCACAATGTCATCATCGCACATTCTCCTGGTCACTTCATTGTTCACACTCTAAGCATACCATAACAGTTCTGCTGTTTGTTATTTCTCACTTGCAATTCTGAAGCCTTCAGCTTTGTTGCTATTCACAGGGTCACTGAACCGCTGAAGATCAGAAGTGGCTGTGATTAATGCCTTGCATTTTTTAATGTTGACTCTGTTACTGACTTATGCTGCTGCCAGTAAATCAGTGCAGACCCTGATGTAGAACTCATTCTTAAATGATATGTGTTAAGCACATCAATAGATGTTGCCCAAATATGTGCTTGTAATTGCACTTAATATTGTGAGTGATTCCCTGGTCCATAGGTTGGATTGCCGAAGTACAGCTGGGGGAAGAAATGTTGCAAGAACATTTCTTGGCATATAACACCTCTGGATCAGAATCTTGGAGGAGAACAATTGTGCAGTTCTCCAGCACCCCAACTTTACAGTATTGTTGCCAAGCCTCCACCACAAAGTGATTTTCAAGCTACTCAGTGTCAGTTTCTTGGTAATCCAGTTCTGTTTATTCTTATATGAATCATAGGCAACACTGTTAATCCTTTTAGGGTGCCAGGGTGAGCACTCTTACCAACCATAAAAAAAAAAATCACATTTGTTTATGCCATCCGTGTTTACACACAAAAGCATAGTCACTCTGTCCTTTGTTTCTTTCACACTAAACACTGAATGTTCTTTTGCTACAGTAAGCTTGTTTCTTGGAAAGCAATGGTAGAAAAATCTGGTCTCGCCCACATTGTAAATCTTTTCTGTAGAAAGAGTTTCATCTTTCACAAACTTAGAAACCTAGCAACATACTTTAACATGGTCTGTTGGTCTGCTAGAAATCTCTCACCACATGTTTTGAGATATCAGATGATGAAATGTGTCTTGAATTTATTTTATCCTTCAGCTGTAAAGTCACAAAGGTTACTTTATTTTAATTACTACTGAAATTATTTGGCCTTTCCACACAGAAATGGCCCAGAAATTTTGTAAACATTTGCTATGATGTTGTTTAAACTATTTACATATAAGCCTATCAAGAGGGTAGCCAATCTAGATCCATGAATTCATATACAATTTTTACAGTTGCCAATGGATTCACTGTCAATGTAAAATTTTATGAGCTGTTCATGTTGCTTCTTGATTTCAAATATAATCATGTTAGCAACACCATGAGACTCATTCAGAGATGCACAAATACAGCCTTATCTAATTTTTGTAAGATTTCCTCTGTCTGCACAATGGCAAGTAAAGTTTACGTTTCTGCAACACTACACCCAGCACCATCACTTTTCAGATGCCATTTTAAGAGCAGAAAAAATGAAAGTATCTCAAGTAACTTGAGTAAAGCATAGAGCTTTACTGTTATGTGTTCGGATTGCAGAAACGGTAATGAAGTGATGGTATAGGATACACCAGCACATTGCAAACAGAGGGGCCAACTCTGGAACTCATGGTAGCAATCTTGAATGCACTGGACCAGATTTTGGAAGTTTATGATTTCGAGAAAAGTGGATTTTTGATATTCTCCCTGTATTAATTTTTGGACCTTCTGTATGTGCTGCAAGCCTTTTTTATAATTGTTCATCTATTTTTATTTGGTAAATCAGGTAGCAATGTTGCCACACATACAGTGCCACACAACTTTTTTTTTTAGAGTGCAGTGCTACTTATTTTTTCTAAAGTTTATATTTTGTTATGCAGGATTAGAATTGATTTTCCAGAGCATTTCACTCCCTTAGATACTGACAAAAACTTTTCTGTGAAGTTTACAACAAACTTCTAGTTGTAAATTTTTGTTGTTTTTTTATTATGGATTTGATTCATCATGCCTAGATTATAGAGACCAAATGATGATGTTTAAAGTAGCTAACAAATATGAAAAAAGTTTCCAAAGCACAGGTTGGTGAAAAATGACAAGAGTAGAAATAAATAACTTCCAAAGTGGTATTTTCATAAAAAAGATAGTTTGGGTATTTATGTGTGGCATAAGAAATAGTCTTTAGATAGTCATGTGGATAAAGATCTGCTGTGATTGTAAGGACATAAAGACTTGTAATAAATAGTAATGTGATAAATGTCTGTAATAGCACAGTTGAAAGTCAGAGCATGAGGCAGTGCAGGATACAAATAGTCACTGTACAAGGTAAGATATAAGGATATATTATATGATGCTGCCAGATGTTGTATGTACTCACTGGAAATAGATATGGATGGAATTGGAAGGGGAAAACATAGATATGTATTTCATTGGTACATCAACTTTGTATACAAGTGAATGCATATGAAGCAAGAGCAAACGTGAAAATCTTGATTAACTTTGTGGTACTTAGCATGACTTAATATGTTTGGTTTTAGTTTTAATACTGTATATATTTAGTAACTTAGTTTCTTTGGTAATCATAAAATTTTAATGTAGCAGTCTACCCCATGGAACTGGGCATCCCTTCCCTTTCCCAGCATGCAGGGTTAGAGCTGGTCATCATAGTTTTGCAAAATCAGTGCCTTCAAAAAGTGCATGTTTACTCATGATTCACCTCATGAAAATTGGAATGGAGTTCAAGATTATTTGATACTTATGTTTTTTCTCCTTTATAGATATGGGGCAGGAATTAATGTGACACAGAATATCACAAGAAGTGTATGGGATAGGCAGACATTAGAACCTGTTATACCCTGGAGTTAGTACTATGTATTTGTTATAGTAGATGTTGTCTTCATTTTGGTTAAACCTGTATGATCCCCTTTATTACAACTGCTAGATTCTGTCTGCTTAGTATTCATTTCATTTAAAAGTAATAAAGAGTCAATTGTAGGCGAATTATTTTTTCGTCTGTGGAATATATTATTGTCTTATGTTTGTCTTTTGTATGTGCATACAATTAACCTTCCTGGGAACAGGTAGTAGCTCATTACTATATTGTCTTGACAAACATGACCTGTTTTTGGATGGAAACAATTGGTATAGTTGAAACAATGTGTTAAGTAAGTTTCACTTCTGCTCATGCTGTCTTACATCATGTCCCATCTGAATGGTTAGTCCATTGTGTCCTAGTAACCAAGTCATGCCCTTCATGTAACGTATCACCTTCTGATAAGGTAAGCCACATTCATATGTATTTCGTTATTCCCTAGATAGCCTTAAGCATATACTGGTGATGATAGTGTTATATGATGAATTCTCAAATGATGATTAAGCATGGAATCTTCAGTCTAATTTAAAAATGTTCTTGTTATTTATGTTATTCTGTAGGCTCTTAAAATGCATACAACTTTGTGATTCATTAGTGTGTATAATAGTAAATAGGATATTGTTATTTGAATTACAGAAATTCCTTTCTTTTTCTCCTTCCTGCATTTCCTACAGTGTAAAATAGGGATTCCCAAAGTCAGCAATGAAGGGCTGAATCAGAGAGGCAGTCCTTGATGATGGGCTGCATCCTGACAGGTTATTAGTTTTGATATCATTGTATGTATATAATTAGTTTGGCAAATAGTGAAAATAAAGTAGAATACAGATTCAGTCAGCAGTTACTGGGGACCATGCTCATTAAGAACTCCCTCAAAAATTTAAAATTCCAACATTGCCACATTTTAGAAGTAATTTTTGACTTAGGAACTACAATTTTTGGCATTCGTGTATCAGATGGTAGATATATCTAGCCACTTTTGCTATTTAAATCAGATACCTGAAAATCAGGCATATTTTGGTGGTCAATCACTGCCATATTCTTTTAATGAAGTGACCATTAATGAATATCATTGGAAGTTCCAGATTCAAGGTGTGTATACAGTACAAAGTTTTGCATCAGTCATTTCACTAGTTCCTGACAAGATATGTCATAATTAAGTACCAAATATTGAGGAGTCTGTTGTACTAAAGGGCCAGAAGCTTCATCATATTTTTTTTGTTACATTTGGTTATGCACCACACTTTGGGAATCTCTAGTTTAGTGTAATGATTTTTCTTATACCTATCAAATCAATGTGGGTGATGATTGCACATGGCATAATTGTATTTCATAACCCAAATTTTTTCCACAGAGTTCTATCTGGCTGTAATTTTAATCATATATGGTATTTTGCCCATGACTTTTTCTCCTGTGATGAACAAAATACTCTATGGAATAGTAACTTATAAGTCATGATTTTTATTATCTATTAGGGTTCGTATTGCCCAAACCTTGGGACATAAGAAGATGTGATTTCTGTTAGTTTAGTCATAAAAATCTACCTTTTCTTCAGGAGCTAGATATTTTCTTCAGTTTGAGGGAAGTGAACACTAGTCATATTCTCTGCCTTGTAAGCAGCTGTTTAGTTTAGTGATTTCCAATTTTAAATCTGGAGTTATCTTTCTTTTTTTCTCCTTCTTCCTACTTTCTTTTGTCAGAAAGTAGCAGGTCCAGACAGATTAATCATGTCCTCCCAAAGTCTCAGCCTGTTAAAATACCCAGAACCACATTTCCAGAAGATAGCCTACAGTCCAGTCTTTCTGGGGAATCTCCACAGAAAGATTATTTGTAGAAGGCAGTGGAATAATGTTGATAGTTCTTTTGTCCACTATTACTTTGTTTTGATACTGCTGAACGCTACTTAATGTGGCTCTTCACAATCTCTTTGGCCAGACTAATGCTTGATGAAAATTATCATTCCCAGGTTGAACTGACTATTTCTAGGCTTTGTGGACCATCTTATGACCTGATAATTCCTCTGTTGGTCTGGTTCCATTTTTAGCAGTTCCTTCCTGAACTAATGTTGGACCTTGGGATCTTAAGCTAAGACCACTGCCCCTCCAAATGGTCCCTATCTAGGACTGTTTCCTTTTATAAGGTTCAGCTGTTGAATCATTCCTTTGTCTAGACAGGTTTGCTTCTCATGGGTTGTGCATTATAGGGGATTTCTGTGACTCATCCAAACCTAAAGAATGCTTGTCTCTATAAGAACCGACAAGGTACGCAGACCTCAGCTGCACACAGCTGGGTTCACAGTTTGGGTGAATTGAGATCTCTGAAACATCTGCAGGCTTGACCACTCCCCGATATATAGCAAGTGATTTTGCCATTTAACCTCAGTCAGCACAGAGGAAATCAGATTACACTCTCTTCAGCAACAAAACTGATAAAGTTCTTAGAACTTGGCTGTGTAGACCTAAATACACAATCAATGTGGACAGGGTTCGAACTTATATACAGCTGAGAGGTTTGCCTTTCTCAAAGTTAGAAAATTTGACATTTCCAACTGTCCCTACTCATTGCTAAGGATAGCCAGGTTATGCTGTCCTTAATGATAAAAGCGAGCAAAGTGCTGAGAATTTAGCCATGCAGAGCTTTGGTGCATTCTCTGATGAAGTGATCAAGGTTCTACATTTCTTTCTCACATTAGTGGGAATAATTTCTTTGTTCTTCTCACATTAGATTATCATCTCCATTGTGATTTGTGGTTGACTTAAAAGACCAGATATCACACCCAATCTTTAAAATTGTGATCTTTTTACTTTTCTACATTGCTTCCCCACCATGAGAATTATTGTGTTCTTTTGTTTTTGTGCAGAGATCAAAGATTCTCTGTTGTAGAGAACTTGCATTTTCTTGTTGCTTTAGTTTTCAGTGAGACTTTAATACTCACATTTTATAAAGGATTTTAAAAACCAATAGGTATTTTCAGTTGGTTTATCTTTCTCATAGTTATTTCATGATATATATCAGTCATTATAGAATTACTCATCAATTAATAAGCTCATTGGAAGCGTTATTGTCTTAATTCCACCTCTTGACTCAATGAACTTACTTGGTATTACTGTAACATCCAATCTTTCTTGGAAACCCCACATTATG
>JAUTZA010011041.1:0-11830 GCA_032273845.1 Panulirus longipes | reverse complement strand
TATATATATATATATTTAGCGCTTTTGAGATGGCCTTGATTAGGACTCAGCTGCCCGTGCCATCTCAGCTAACACACAAAAAAATCTTTATTGATTGTTTTGGACTTTTACCAAAAATCTAAAGAGGAAATAATTATTGAATGACTATCATGTGTTTGTCATCCCGCTTTCCTGAAGGAACTCCGCTGAGGAGTATCCGCACTAAAAATAACATTGTAAGATATACTTAAATATATCTTGTGGGTAGGATTGCCAAAAATAATTCAATTAGATCGTGGGAGTAGCTTCACTTCCAGCATGTTTAAAAACTGTTTTGAAAGGATTTCACATCAAAAAGAGTCTTTCGGGTCCATATCACCCTCAAAGTGAAGGTAACTTAGAACGGTTCCATCAAACATTAAAGAATACTATGAGAATGTACTGTGAAGAACTTGGAATTGATTTGGATGAGGGTGTCCCGTTTGCTCTGTTTGCTTTGAGAGACGCAATGCAGGAGTCAATGGGGTTTAGCCAATTTGAGCTTGTTTTTGGTCATGATGTGAGGGGGCCAATGAGTATGTTGAAGGAAAGGTGGTTAGGTAACCATGACTCTCCAAATGTGTTGGGTTATGTATATGATTTCAAGAGAAGACTGCTAAGAGCTCGTGACCTGGCCAGTGAGAACCTGAAGGAGCCCCAGGATGACATGAAAAGCTGGTACGACCAGAATGCCAGAGCCCAAGAGTTCCAGCCAGGGGAGAAGGTGATAGTGTTATTGCCGATGCAAGGTAAGCATCTCAAAGCAAACTATAATGGTCCGTGGATATTAAGATGAGAAAGTAGGGTATTTGAATTATGTTCTAAACACACCAGATAGGCGCAAAAGAGCCCACTATGTCGTGTTAATTTAATGAAGCCTCATTTTGAAAAGTGGAATGAGGAAGGAAAGATAGTGTAGTAAAGGAAGAAGTGAGATGTGGATGTATAAAGGTTGACGATGAAAAATTTGTTGGTCCAGATGATGTTAAGCTGAGTAGGTGTGAAGATAAAATGTTGGAAAATTCTGAGACATTGAATAAGTTAGAAGACAAGCTTAAACATTTGGACAATGCCCAATGACGTGAAATTTTGGAAATCATAAATGACTACAAGTCCAAAAGAACGAGGAAAACTTCGCCGCATTACCAACTAGCAACGAACTCCCCATTCACAATAGGTTTAGCGTACTAGATAGTGAAGAACAGGATGATCCTAGGTTAGGAATAAGAAGAACTTGTGTTATCCAGGGGCTAGGATAGAACACGTCCTGGATAAGTTTAAGGACATAGTCTCAAACAATCCCGAGGATGTGATTTTTGTTGTTCAGGTGGGGACGAACCAATGTAGTTAATGGGAGATTGGAAGAAATATTAGCGAAGTATAGGGAACTTATTTGTAAGTTTAAGGAAAGTCGTAAGAAGTTTATAATATCGGTATTGCTGCCAATTTATGACGCCGATTCCTGTACCCTCAGTAGAATGCTGGGGATAAACAGAAGAATCGAAGCTCTCTGTCGGGTGGAGGATAGTGTGTTTAGTATAGACCTCTGTGATCATTTTAGTCATGATAGATCTCTGTACGCAAAGGATGGTCTTCACTTAAATGGAATAGGGAAAGCCCACCTTGGTAGAGTATTAGATGAGAACATTAGGCCTTTTTTTCGATAGAGATAAACTACTCAGGAGAGCAAATCAGAGTCGAGCTAACGAAGGAACTAGGAGAATGGGGGAGGGTTAAGGGGTAGGTGTGGGAGGTGGGTCGGTGCAGGTGGAATCTGAGTGTGAAAGGAATTAGATGAAAAAGCGTACAGTTTGACCACTATAAAGGTAGCGGTAGAGGATAGATGGGACCTTCGCGGTAGGGATCTTAGGGGAATAGCGGTAACCTCACAGTCAGAGGAATTGGCAAAGAAAGGTCAAGTAGAGTACGTTGGGGACAACTCAGGCAGTGGGTTAACACAGCTACAGGTCAACTTTTTTGACCAAGGCTGGTAGGGCCCAATGACGAGAGTGTCAGAGTAGGGCGGCGAACCCCAGACAGATGGAGAACCGTCTCTCTCCCGCTGCTGCACACACAGAAATTAACAGTGATAAAACAAACACGCATACCGACAAAAAAATAAAAGCAAACTTAATACAGAAATCAACTCAAAGGAAAATAAGTTTATTATACACAAATGCCAGGAGCATCTTTACGAAACGAGATGAACTTATGTCCGAGATAGTTACTGAAATATCGAACATTATCAAAATCTCAGAAATGATGGGTAAACTCTGAGAATAACACTTAATCGCCGAGTTAGTAATACTTAGATACAAACTATTTACAAAAGATCGCTTATACAGGGTAGGTGGTGGAGTTTTGATCTACGTTGATAACAATCTAAGAGTTATTAAGATAAGCAAGTAGGCACACACACACACTTATGACATTACCGACAAGTCCTAAAATAAACTTAGTCTCGGCGTTATTTACAGACCTCTTAAGCAAAAAGAAGATGACTATAAGATGCTATACAATGAAATCAAATATATAGTAAACAGTAAAATGGTTATAAAAGTAGGAGACTTCAACAGCCCAAACATAAACTGGAACACGTTAATTAGTGACCGAGAAGGAACGAGACTTACGGAACTGATTGAAGACGCTTTTCTAGAATAGTTAATTAGAAAAACAACTATAGGTAAAAACATTCTTGATCTTGTCCTCACCAGAAACAAAAATTTAATCAACTGTTGCGAAGTAGGCGAGAGTTCGTCAAACAGCGATCACAGTTTGATTAGGTTAAAGATGAATTTAGATTATGAAATAAACGACAACAAACTCTTGATCCCAGATTACAGAAAAGGAAATTTGAAAAACATTAGACACGAAATACTCAATACCAATTGGACAAAAATTCTTGACGTTCACACAGTAGAGTAGATGTGGAATAATTCTAAAAACACACTACTCGAGATTGAATATAAACATATTTCTCGAATTACGAAGAGAACTTGCAACATTTCAAAACCATCAAAAATGAATAGAAGAATTGAAGGACTGATATGCCAAAAGAAGAAACATATATGAAATTCGAATCAATGGGAAACGAAAAAATCACCAGGAACTGATCAAAATCCAAAGAGAGTGTAAGGTCATAAGACAGAGTAAACGCAAGGAAGAAAAAAGAATATCCTAGAAAGTTAAGAATAATCCCAAGGAATTCTTCAATTACATAAGACAAAGGAAGACAGTAAAGGAAGGAACTGGATCATTACGAAACGGACATGACACACTAACTACTGACGACAAGGAAATGGCTACCATACTAAATTATTCTTTTAACTCCGTATTCACAATTCAAGGATCTGATGAAGAAGATTTGAAGGTTTGAGAAATATAAAGCTATAAGTACTTAAATAGCTGGACCAATTAAATCCTAACAAATCCAACAGCCCAGATAATTTAGCTCCAAGAGTTTTAAAAGCAAAGGGGTCTCATCTCTAAGTTCCGCTCTTTTGGCTTCCCTCCCTTACTTTACTCCTTCATATCTAGTTTCCTCTCCGGCCAATATATCTCTGTGGTTGTTGTTGGATCAACCTCCAATCTCTTCACCATCAAGAGCGGTTTCCCTCAAGGTTTTGTCCTGTCTCCTACACTTTTTCTCCTTTTCCTCAACGATTCCCTCTCCTCCAAAAACAATTCAATGCACTTTTACGCTAACGACTCAACACTGCATTCATCCACATCCTTCAATTCTGCTCTCTTTACTCTTACTGGGTTTGTATCTCGTCTTGAGGCAACCTCCTCAATAAACTCACACTTGGACACACTTTGTGGTGTACACAAAATCTAGTTAAGTTTAATGCCTCCAAGACCAAATTTCTACCCTCTCTCTATCGAAAACTCCTCACAACTCTCGTCTATCCTATTACGGTTCTTTAATTCCACCTCTTACCATTATGGACATACTTGGTATTATTGTAACATCCACTCTTTCTTGGAAACCCCACATTACGGAAATAGCTAAGTCTGCCTTTAGGAAACTGGGTGTCCTGTTTAGATATCGTAACTTCTCTTTTGAAAAGTTGCTCCATTTATAAAAGGGATTGATTCTTCCTTGTACTGCTCTCACATTTGGGGTGGTTCTACCACTGTATCCTTAATTGACAAAGAGTCGAAAGAAGTCCGACTTATAAGCTGTTTCAGTCTAATTTCCAAACTTGATCCCCTTGCCTTATACCACAGTGTTGGTTCACTTTCCCTCGTCTACCGGTATCACTTTCTTTTTTTGCTCCAAATAGCTGGCTGCTTGTGCGCCTCCACCACCAGCTAGGCCACGCAATACTCTACAAGCTGCTGCGTCACATGATTATTGTGTGGCGATCGGCAACTCAAGTGTGTGCCGTATTGATAACTGCTTCTCTCCGTACACGTCAAAGTTTTGGAACTCTCTACCTTCTCATGTCTTTCCCAGTAGCTATGACCTGGCACATTTCAAAAGACAGGTCTTGCACTTCCTCAAAGATTCGTATATACAGGTACTTTACCTTGTATTTTCTTTTTCCGTTTCTTAATTCCTTCCATATTTCAATTGGGGCCCGGTCTTGATGTCGACTTTTGTCCGTGACTGGAGCCTTCAACATAAGAAAAAAAAAATAAAGTGATATACCTCATATCAAAATTATTCAAGAAATCTCTATCGGATGGTCAGGTGCCAACTGACTGGAAACTAGTAAATGTTACTCCTATATATAAAAAAAGAAGACAAAAACTGTGCCTTGAACTACCGCCTAATTAGCCTTACGTCTTTGTCAGATAAATTGATGGAAAAAATGATGCGAGATAAGATAACCACGTTTCTAGAAGATCACGTTTCCAGAAGATCACAAAATCATATCAGACAACCAACACGGTTTCCTCAATAGAAGATCCTGCCTGACAAAATTACTGGAAATCTTTTGTTAATTATCAGAATTGGGACGAAAAAGTACTGTCTGATGCAGTATATTCAGATTTCTAAAATGCTTTCGTTAAAGTACCTCACAAGAGATTTTTAAATAAACTCAAAGCACGCTGAATTGGTGAAGAACTCAGTACATGGAACAGTGACTGGCTTACCGGAAGAAAGCAGCGTGTAGTATTAAGTGGCGAAGCCTCAGATTGGTTAGACGTAATAAGTAGTGTGCCGCAGGTGTCTGTCTCAGGCTCTATTTTTTTCATAATATACATACATTAATGCCCTAGAACTCGGTCTCATATCTAAGATCTCTAAATTTGCTGACGATACTAAACTAGGAGGTAGAGCTGTAAACAGGCGGGACTTCGAAATGATTCAAAGAGATCTTAACTTAGTAGCAGAGTGTTCAGACAGATGGCAAATAAAGTTTAATGTAGACAAGTGTAAAGTTATGCACTTTGGAGACAAGAATATACTTTACGACTACAAACTATTCGGAAACTCTCCAACTAAGGTAAATGAAGAAAAGGACCTTGAAGTTTTCATTAGCAATAATTTTCAGCACACTAAACAGTGTCAAGCAGCAAGTAAAAAAGGCAACCAAATGATATGTTTTTTATCCAGGAATATAGACCGCAAGACACCAGAAAAAATTCTCACACTTTATAATTCTCTTGTAAGATCACACCTTGAATATGTGGTTCAGTTTTGGTCCAAAAACTATTAAAATGACGTGAAGAAACTATAACAAGAACAAAGACGCGCGACAAAATTGACCCCATCCTTTACAAATCTGGCATACGAGGAGAGGCTAAAACGATTGGATCTCTTCTCACTTAAAAAACGAAGAGTACGCGGCGACTTAATCCGTATTCAAAATTAAGAAAAAGTAATATCATCATCAGGAGTGCTAGTGTCAGTGTTGCCCGTGCCAGGGGTGCCAGTGGTACCAGCATGGGGAGCGCACATCTTTTCTAAATACAAGAAAATACTGTTACCAGGACAAATGGAAGAAAACTCAAAGCTAAAAGATGTAGTGTGGACTTAGAAAAAAGCTTCTTTTCCTTCCTATTCGTGTGTTGGGCACTAGAATAAGTTACTGTCACACGTAGTGAATGCTAAGACCATAAATACCTTCAAAAGTCGTTTAGACAAATATTTTATAGATTCAGGTATTACTCTGAGAAACGCTAGAAATAAACTGTATAAACGGGGACAGTAGATGGCTAATGTGCAGCAGCGGGGAGTCGGTGATAGCTTAAAGAAACTGCTGAGCGGAATTACATTTTCTTGTCAAAGTAATCATTTTTCTTTTACCAGACAATCCAGTCGTAGGCCAATCAGGCCTCCTGTTGTCTGTCTTTCACATGTAAACACATGTACTCAAACAATATTCTTTCAGACTGAAGTCGAAGAAAAGGGAAATAATGAAAAAAGAGGTACAATACATGCTCGAACATGATTTGATAGAACCAAGTAACAGCCCTTGACGGTTATTACAGATTTTGTGTTGATTATAGGAATGTCAATGATATAACCAAAACTGATTCATATTCTGTTCCTACGGTCGATGACTGTTTTGATTAAGTGGGAGATGGGAGGTTTGTGAGTAAGTTCGATTTGATGAAAGGATATAGGCAGGTACGCCTGACCGAGAGGGCGAAAACCATCTGAGCATTTGTAACCATGGATGGGTTATTCCGATGTGAAGTGATGCCATTTAGCATGAAGAAGAGTGGAAGTTATTTTCAGAGATTAATACATGAAGGGTTGCGTGGTGTTGAGAATTGTTCTATATATATATTGATGATATTGTGTTGTGTCTGGAGAGTGGGATGAAAACGTCACCTTGATTAGGAGTGTGTTTGACAGGTTAAATGAAGCAATTCTTACTGTAAACTTTAATAAAAGTGATTTTGTGAAGGCTCATGTTGCGTGTTTAAGTTATATTGTGGGACGAGGAGATATGCGACTGGTTAATGCAAAAGTTGAAAGTATAGAGGCATATCCCGTTCCTTCAAAATGAGTTATTGAGATTCCTTAGAACTGAATTCCACTGTTGCATTACCATTAACGAGGCTTTTGTCAAATAAGGTAAAATGTGAGTGAGATGACAGCTGTACTGATGTTTTTCCTAAAGTAAAACAAATGTTAATTAGTTCTCCAATTTTATGTACTCCAGATTATGAAAAACCATTTAAGTTGTATGTCAACGAAAGTGATGCCGGTGTTTGCGGGGTGTTAATGCAGGAGAAGCAAGGTATTGATCATATATTATGTTATTTTTCTAAAAAGTTTTTTTCCTTATCAGTGAAATTATAGTACTTTTGAGAAGGAAACTTTAGCTTTGAGTTTGAGTTTATAGAATTTTGAAATATATTTAAGAGGGTTAGGAAAACCCATTTTAGTTTTTACAGATCACAATCCTCTAGTGTTTTTGTAAAGTATGAAAAATGCTAATCAGCGGTTAATCCGTTGGAGATTTATGTTACAAGATTATAATTTAGTCATCCAGCTTGTCCCGCATGCCCGTTAGTCATGAGCGTACCTGAGGGATGACTCATGCGTTTTGGAAGAGGGGGATGTTATGTGTTTCCTTTTTTCTATATCTTCAAAAGAAATGTTTTTTTCTTGTGGATAGTATCCCTTAATGTATTATTACGTTTTCTCATAGGTTCGGAGAATGATGTAAATCATCTATATTATTATGTTATCGAAATTACTTTTGTTAAATAAGCTATTATTAAAGTATTGTAAAAGTTAGAGTTACTACTTTTCTGTATAAAGAGTTGCTTGTTATGTTAATACAATAATTTTGGCAACTGGAGCTAATTTGCCAAAACACAGATTTCGCTATCTCTCTGCTCGTTGCTCGCTAGGTGACTAAACGTGCGCACTGGTTTCTCTGTATAAACAGGTTGTATTTGTCATTATTATTGTCATCTGTCCTTGATTAATTGTCATATCGAAGGATAAGGGTATATACAGTATATATAGAAGGAGAGAGAGCAGTATTTATGAGTAGATGTATATTTCAGATTAAATTAGGATAAATGTTTCGGTGGCTAGTCCACCACTGCGTCCATCCTATGATCGGTTCATAATTTGTATTATTATTGTTATGAGTTGCATCATAATGTTTAGTTGATTGTTTCAAGTGTATTAGTGATCCTGACCCATTTATTTATTGAAATGTGGTAATTGTAAATTAGGGTTTGGTGTTTAGAGATGTCACTGTCGACTTTTGCCTAGAGGAAGTGGCGTCTACATAGCCTAGCCTTTCTACCGAAACACTTATCTCAGGACATAAACCTTGGCTACTGTGTCAAGGGGTCGAGACCCCCGTAGTTGAAGGCGGTTGGGATCTTGACTTGTGGAGACCTGTCTGGGAGTTGGATTATGCCAGTGTGAAACATTGTACTTGTGTGATAGGTCAGGTCATTCCCTGTGTTGTACGCAAAAGTACCAACTCATTGTTAAATATGACAGATAATAATGTGAACAAGTTTGTGGAGTCCCCAAATGCGCATAATTTGTACCAGCGCACTAAAGATGAATTATTCCCTATAGAAGGCATGTATGAGATTCACTTAAGGTCAGGTACTAAATGAGAAAAATATTAGGAAATGAAGAAAAAAAGGGTTACGAATGTTGACCCTGATGTAGAGATGGCCGTGAGTAATCATGTAATGTTAGAGAAGTTGAAATGAAAATCTGGGTTTTAAAAAAAGAAGTAGAGTGAGGTAGAAAATAAGAAAATGCAGATTGAGGCAGATAAAGCGGTTAGGTTGAAAAAGATAGAGGCTGATGCACAGATGGGTTTCAGGCGAGCCAATAATGATGTGGATGCCAGAGTGAATCCTTTGCCAGAGTTCACTGAGGAAGAGGCAGAGGATTTCTTTAATCAGTTTGGGAAAATAGCCGCTTTGAAAAGTTGGGATAAGAGTGACTGGGCAATTCTAGTTCAAACAAAATTCAGAGGTAAAGCAAGAGAGGCATTTGTATGTTTAGGTATAACAGAATGTGTTGATCATTAAGTAGCCAAAGAAGCTGTATTAAAACCTGTTTAGTTGAGTCCAGAAGTCTACAGGAGAAGGTTTAGAGTTAGCTAGATTGTGTGAAATGAAATTTGACAAGTGGTGTAAATCTGAGGATGTCAATACTATGGACGGCTTGAGGCAAATGATTTTGCTTGAGCATTTTAAGGATTTAGTACAACCTGATATTAAATATGAAGTCAATATGGACAAAGTTAAGGATCTTAAAGAGGCTGCATGTTTAGAAGATCAACTAGCAAATGCATATAAAATGTACAGGGAAGAGACATCAAGCAGAGTGGATACATATAATATAGATATCAATCCAGTGACAAAGGCCAACCAAACCAAGTGAAGCGTTCAAAAAAAGGTTCAAATTGTTATTATAAGCAAAATGTGGGTGATGAGGTGCAAGGTCAACCAGAAGAAATGTTACTAAGTCACAGTCAGGTTTTAACAGACCTGAGAGTCGGCAACAGAGGCCACCAGTGAGATGTTATGCATGTGGGAAACAGGTCATGTCAAATTTCAGTAAAGAATACCTCAAAGTCAGCTGCATTACTGTTGCTCGGGGGAAGCCAAGAATATCCATAGTGAGATAAGAAGTATCAGGTACAGGGGATTAAAAGGTGCGTTGTTAGTTTTGAACCATTTATGAATGTGGGAGAGATGTCACTGGAAGGGGGTCGTAAGAGGAAAATTATAATCCTTTGGGACTACGGAGCTAACAAAAGCTTAGTCCTTAAGGAATTGGAATTGCAAGAGTGGATGGCAAAGTCGTATCCTGGTAAGGAGGCTAGTGTTAGAGGATTAGGAGCAGGATTGAACATTCTACTGCATTATGTTAACCTTGAGATTGGATTTGTTAATGGTAAAGTTAAGCTGGTGTGAGTGATGAACTTCCTATCCACGGAGTGGACATGTTGTTAGGAAACGATTTGGCTGTAAACATAGTAGTTCCAGAACCAAAAATGATTACTAATTCTTCTTGACCTTGTTGAACCTAATTCTGCTGATTTGTTTGTTCCTGAAACAAATGTTGATTGCTCTGTTCCTAAAACTGGTGGAAAATAAAGTTCTGATGATGTAAAGGGAGTTCTTGACGGAAATTCTAATACGTACCTGTCAGAGTTACATTCTGTATGTGATGATTATTACAGTGTCAATGAAACTGATTTATATCCTGCTTGTGTTATTACCAGAGCGATGGCTCAGGTTATAGATGTAAATCATAGAGGGTTAGGTAAACTATCTGAGCAGGAGTGTGGTGTCAAGTTAGGTGACAAATACAGTTAAAAGTCGATTATATTCCTGATTTCAAATTTCATAATGATGAATTGATAACGTTTCGTTTGGAAGATAGTCGTATGAAGGAAGTTTGGAATGAGACAAAGAAAAATGGCCAGTTGGACGATGAGTCAGTAAGATTCTGTTTTCATGGTAGGGTGTTAAGAGAAAGTGGACACCTCCAGATGTTCCTCGAGTGTATAGAAATGTCATTGCTTTATCCCATGATTCTAGTTTACCTGGACATTTAGGAATAAGGAAGACTTCAGGTAGGCTACCAATGCATTTTTGTTGGCATAGTATTAAAAAAGATGTTGCCGGATCTTGTAGAAGCTGTCCAACTTGTCAGAAAGTAGGAAGACAAAATCAGCTTATTTACCCAGTTCCTGACCGTGACGCATTCATTGGCCGCCCAGGGTCGAGACCATAGGTTCGTATCCTGGTTACGATAGTTGGTCAACACTCAACCTAACTGTTCATTCATCACCAGGGGTTGGTCGATAGAATGGGTACCTGATAGGGGATGTGTGGATCAGGTGTTTGCTTTGAAGAATGTATGTGAGAAATACTTAGAAAAACAAATTGATTTGTGTGTACCATTTATGGATCTGGAGAAAGCACATGATAGGGTTGATAGAGGTGCTTTGTGGAAGGTCTTAAGAAAACATGGTATGGGAAGTAAGCTGCTAGAATCAGTGATAAGTTTTATCAAGGGTGTACGGTATGTGTACGGGTGGAAAAAGAGGATAGTTTTTGGTTCCCAGTGAAGGTCGGTATGCGGCAGGGGTATGTGATGTCCCAATGGTTGTTTAATTAGTTGATGGATGAGGTGGTTAGGGAGGTAAATGCAAGAGTTTTTGAAGAGAGGGGCGAGTATGCAGTCTGTTGGGGATAAGAGGGCTCGGGAAGTGAGTCAACTGTTGTTCGCCGATGATACTGGTGCCTGATTCGAGTGAGAAACTGCAGAAGTTGGTGACTGAGTTTGGAAAAGTGCGTGAAAGGAGAAAGCTGAGAGTTAATATGAACAAGAGCAAGGTTATTAGGTTCAGCAGGGTTGAGGGACAAGTTAGTTGGGATGTGAGTTTGAACGGAGAAAGATTCGTGGAAGTGAAGTGTTTTAGATATCAGGAAGTGGACTTGGCAGCGAATGGAACCATGGAAGCGGAAGTGAGTAATGGGGTGGGGGAGGAGGCGAAGGTTCTGGGAGCGATGAAGAATGTGTAGAAAGAGAGAACGTTATCTCAGAGAGTAAAAATGGGTATGCTTGAAGTAATAGTAGTTCCAACAATACAGTTGCTAGGCATGAGCTATAGATAAAGTTGTACTGAGGAAGGTGGATGTGTTGAAAATGAAATGTTTAAGGACAATATGTAGTGTGAGGTGGTTTGATCGAATAGGTAATGTAAGAGATGTGTGATAATAAAATGAGTGGTTGAGAGAGCAGAAGAGAGTGTGTTGAAATGGTTTGTACATATGGAACGAATGAGTGAGGAAAGGTTGACAAAGAAGATATATGTTTCGGAGGTGGAGGGAACAAGGAGACGCG
>JAUTZA010009942.1:0-11831 GCA_032273845.1 Panulirus longipes | reverse complement strand
ATTCGTGCTAATGGTGTCTACTAAGAACCAAACTTTGTTATAATTAATGGATGATTAGTAACGGCTGCATAGTGAACCAGCACCTCAGTGGCTGTGAAAGTTCACTGCTTTGTCCCATGTAGCTGCCTTTTCTTTCTGCCTTTCCCAAACGTGGGCAGCTGGCAGTCAGTCTACAAAACATACCATCTCTCCATCTCACATGTAACACTGAACATCAGGTAACACACTGTTTTTCGAAATAATTTTCATGTGGTGAGCGCTACGCCCTAGCCCTGCGTTTTGGAAAAACTTTAAGTACTCGTCAATACAAACGTAGTTTCTCTCTTTCTTTCTCTCTCTTCTAAGAATAAAATGCCGCAGGAGATATTTTCATCGAAGTCTGTGAAAATGCTGGGAGCCACGAGGGGAATACATAAATAAATCATACGACTGCCGAGCCCCCCGTTATGGTAATAGGGATGGCGAGTTGATCTCCATAAGTTGACCTCTATCAGTTTAAACTCCACAGTCTGACCTCCATGACACCATTCGCTCTAACACCAGCAGAAGCTGTATGCCGGCCTACGGTACCCTCTACAACATGGCAGATCGAGTCGACAATATTTGTCATGTGAGCTTCGAAAGTTCTCCACTGGGTGGCCCACAGTATTTCTGATTCTCAGAGGGACTAAAACAAACCACTCTGGGTCCCAGACTTTTGCACAACTATATCGCTGTATTCATTGCACCTTTTCATGTGAGAAGGGTCACCTTACACCGTACTCCATGCCTGGCACGCCATTGGGGGGTAATAATTTCAGAGTGTAAATTGGAGACCACGCCTCCCGGGATTTTCGGTGTGTTAATTATGATAAACCTCTTCCGTCCACGCTACAGAGAACACAGTCCAAGCGCTTGTCGTGGGTCCCGGCGGTTGTGAGGTGTGACTGAAGTCGCGCCGGTGAGGCTGTGAATGATCTTGGTACCTTCTTTAACACGACTGTTTCGCCCACCTTGAAGGGTGGTCTTTGAACAAGATTACAAACAACATGGGATACATACATTACAAAGGGATGCCCCAGCTATAGTTTGCGGATTAAATGCTGGCTTAATCTCCAAGTTTAATAAACAAAAGTGATAAAGTTGAGACTATTATAAAGTAAATAAGTAAATATAAGTAAATGAGTAAAAGAAAAAAACTTGGTTGTAAGTAATAGGCTACAAAATGTAAATGAGTAAATGAGATAAAATACTTAGGTTTAATAATCTCGGGTGACTCAAAGCCAAGGGAGCCGTGCATAGAAGTATTTCAAAAGGCGGAACAAAATTTTAGGATTAGTTATGGCATTCGACTTATGGTCTATGAAAGTAATCCTCAATATATTTTATAATTAAAAGCTGCGCCTTTCCCACCGTAGAATATAGTGTTCAGTTTTATTCACTGTACTGAAAACAGATACAAAGATGATAGAAGAGGGACAGCAGTAAATGTCAACACAGTATTTTCAAGAAACACTTAGGGCTAACCTTACCTACGTAGTATCCGAAATGATGAAGAAAAGTCTTGTGACAGCAAGACAGACTAAGTAAAGTTTAGAATGAATGTCGCTTTCCCTAATCTTCATTGCCCTGCTCATTATCGAATTATGTCAAATTCTTTGGATGATCAGACCGTTGAAAACACTGTGATTGTATTGGTCACCAAAAGGGGAAATTGCTTAACACCAACGAAAATAGTTTTAGGGGCACTATAGATATTAATCCACCCGCAGCCATCATTCTGAAGGTTGTTGGCTAGGCTAGGTTTTTCATATTAGCATCTTTTTTTATTTAAGCACATTATTTGAAAATAAAGACATTGAATGGAGAAATTACTGAGGCAATCTCCAAAGATGATTACTGGACTGAGACACAAATCCTGAGAGCAGATAAAACGACTATCTATTCAACTTTAAGAAAAGGAAGTTTGAGAGATCATATACAAGTATATTAAGCTATTGTAATGGCTTTCTATGAAGTTTCCTATTTTCAATTCCTGTAACCAGTTCCAACAACTGAAAAAAAAACTGATTCAAGTGTTTGACTTTAGGGTTCATTTGGTTGTCTAAAATCGGATTTTGCAAGTACTGCAGTTGTGTTTCTCTAAACTATGTCCCATTTCATATTTTTTTCATTTGTATCTTACAGAGATTTATCACCTTTCTATTAGTTATTGTAAAATTACATATAATTAATTTGTTTAACCGTCTATGATTTGTTTCTTAGTCCAGTAATCATCTTGAGGCTCCTTCTCTCTGTACTCTCTCCATTCAGTCTGCCTTTTCTCAAGTAAGGTGACTAAAACAGTACAATACACAAGTTGAGGACGCAATCAGTGATCTGTAGGAGGAGAGGATAACTTTCCTGGACTTTAATTTGACAGTCCTACCTAAAACTACGGGAATTTTGTTTACCCATAGTACTATTGTACGCTGCTTTTTATGCGTTAGATCAACTGAGAATATTATGCTCAAGTCTTTATCATCATTCACCTTTTGTAATTCAATAGTATCCTTACTGTATCTTTCCTATTCGTTTTTTACAGCGATATGTAAAACTTTGTATTCAAATATTCAAATTCATTTGCTCCAGTGTGCCCTCTCCACCGGTTTGTCTAATGTCCATCAAAAGATTCTTTTCCTACCTTAGTTTCGTCTACTGAATTCTATGCCTTGCAGTGCAGTACACCATTGTGGTAATGAAGGGAAATCGTCACCACATTTAAAAGCCGAGTGCCCATAGCTCATCACACCTCGTTTAAAGAGAAAACTTACCCGTATATCTAAATTCATGAAAGGGACAAATAATAACAGAATTTTATCATATTTATTGAACAATTGTATAATCTGTATCATATACATCTACCACATTTCATGCACTCTCCACCACATTCCTCAGACACAAAAAAAATAAAATGTTTGTTGTGGTCACAACTTTGAAGTTACCATTACCGTACAACCTTAAGGTTGGTAGTCAACAACTCCTGCTTGATATGGAAAACAAAATGTTTTGTTTTACTGTTAAGACCACAAAAATGAGGGAAACCTCTCACTCCTAATTCCACTTCATTACCATTAACTACTAATTATTTTACTGGTTGATTAAAACGCCTAAGATTGTTATTCTCTGGGCGAAGCCATACAATATTCGTCCTTATTTATTCTGAACATTGGATATCCTGCCGTTGATCAAGCATGCTGTTTTTCCTTTGTTACTGCGGCGCCTCACCTCACACTACATATGAGTCCCTTCCCCATTAAGAGGGACAGCTGGGCCTCACTGTAGCTACTTCTGTGGCTGCCCGGAAGGCTGCCTGCCATTCTCCCTCGTATTCCTTCAAGGCCACCGCACCCAACCGACTCCCGCCTTCAGGTTCAAAACGCACAACATTCCTGTCAAAATTGAGACAACACCCTTACTGCCTACGTTCCCAGCTAGTGCCACATTGATCTACACTAGTTTGCACATAATATCCACCCTTTCCCCAAGATACAGACACATACCAGCTTTAATTACGGCAATAATTCTTACTTGGCTAACCCACCAAGCGTTTGTTTATACCTGGTCGCCCACAGTGCTGCCAACCCTACCGACACGCTATCCTCAGGGCCGCTTCAGACCCGCCAAATTCAAATCCTCTTAAACTGGTACATCTTCAAATAATATCATTGATATATCTGAGAATTGTGGTACACGCCTTGGTACGTCTAACCATTAAAAGTGCTTGACCATTAATGACTACTATATGTGTACGGCTAATCAACTAATTTCTGAACAGACGAACTGCTACCTCATTTATCAAATGACAACCTTTGATAATAACTTATGATGTGGAAATTTATCGAATGCTCATAGAAAAACTAAATGGATGACACACACAGCTTTAAATTCCATCTCACGTGTTGATTATGTTATTAAGGAAATCAAGCGGATTTTTAAGACGAGCGATCTCGTGGAAAACCAATGGTTTACACAGTAAACCAATTAGACGACCACCAAACTTAGAGGCGTGAGGTGACTAGGGGGTGGGAGATGAAGCCATGTCTCAAAAGTTACTGTTTCTGTTTAAAAGAGATTCTTAAGGAAACTCTGAGTTTATGTCACTGACTAAACTTGCCACACATCCTTGCAAAACCAAAATATAGCAATCATCTTCACTCGTTTAACCATCACGCGTCATGGAGACCACACTGACTCACTGCTCGTCTCCCACAACACTAACCATGTCATGCATGCCGTCACCAACGACATGCAACCCTTCAATTTTTGTTAGAAAGACAATAGTAAGAATAGACTTGAGCCCCAGCCGAGAGAGAGAGAGAGAGAGAGAGAGAGAGAGAGTTAAATAGAGGGACAGAGTTACAAAGGTGGAGAAAAGGGCAACATGTGTTGATAGAATTGAATGTATCTAGAAGGTAAGGGAAAGGGAAACGGTAGTTAGAGAAGATTGAAGGTAGGGCACAGATGATTGGAACAGAGAGATGAAGAGAGTTGGGATGTAAAGGTAGAAAAAGGAGGAGAATACAAGATTTGGTGGATGAAATACCCTGGGGAAAAGAGATTCATATCAGCGGACTGGAGGCACACTTGCTTTATCCTGACATCATCAGCACTTTCATTGTGATCAGATTGAAACTTTAGCCAGCGTATTCTCTCTTGGCTGTTACATTGTGCCTACACGAGATACCAAAGGAAAGTGGATGAGAGAGTGTCAGACGGTACAAAGAAAGGTCTCATCTTGCCCAACTGGAAAAATGTTCCAACTTTACATTATCAGAGCAATGCATCCTTGAGTGCTGGGTCCACCTCATGTAGGGACACTGAGTCAGCAAAGCGTCTGCGGGTGCTAACAAACCTTTCCCATTCCTCTTTTCTTGCTGTTTCCAGCTGACTTAAGATATTCAGAGCATCAGGTGTTCAGTATGCTACATTTCTGCTATCAGATACCTCATATTCCCCTTTCCTTTAAAATTTCAGCATAATGGTCCAGTCTTGCTTAACTGGGGTAATGTTCGACTGTATATTACCACAGGAATAAAACCTTGAGAGCTCAGACCCCTTTCATCATGGACATGGAATTAGTTCAACTTCTGAAACTAGTGTAGGTGTTGGTCAACCCTTATCGTTCCTCTATTATTGCTATTTCCAGTTTCATAAAGATCCCAAGCATCAAGTTTCTTTGACGGCACGTATCTGCTTTCATATATTGCATATCTCCCATCTCTAAACTCTAGCACAACTCATATAACGTAGTAATTCAGTTTCTTTGTTAAAATCATTATTAGGAGACAACTCTGTCTATCTGTCTATATCTCTGACACCTGTTCCCTCCAGGAACTCCGATCAAGGGGTTGGCTACGGCAAAAGAGTCTGCACCTATCCCTGTCCTTACATGCCTCCCTCGTATACACCATATCACGCATTCTACCACCATTTCTCTCCCTCCAATATTCCTCCACTCTATTTCCCCATGTCACAGGTGGTATTCCTCTCACACCAACCTCTTTAATCGTACTATCATACACTCTCCTTGTAAACTTCCCGTCTTGCATTCTTTCCACATGCCCAAACCACCTCGAAGTATTACGATTTACCCACTCTACTACGCCACAGTTCATTCCCTTTGCATTCCCTGCCATACCACATCTCTCACACACCCCCTCATTTCTCTCTTCACTTCATCTAAGTCATGCACAAGGTCCTCTCAAACAGCTCATTTCCATAGATCGGATTCTTGATCACTGTGAATTATCCACGTCCATGTTTCGGCCGAATAGGTCAGGGTTGAGAGGACTATGCCGTCCCTTAATCCTTTCTTCACTTCCATACTTACACATCTACCTTTCATTATTCTATTAAGAGACCCAATGACTCTTCTATCCTGTACTGCGTTCGCCAACATGGTGACCTGGTGATGAAGAAAATTGTGCTCCTACCTCACTTACTTTCACTGCCGCCCCTCACGCCAAGGGTCACACCATGTGAACAAAGCGATTATCATCTCTTTGTGTGAAGGACGTACAAGCGGTTCTGTAAAATATCCTGGATCAGTATGTCGATATACATACGTAAGAGCGATTATGAACCATGTGTGTTAGTGATATGTGGGTGGTTTTATGGACGACTTATAACTCTGTCGACACAAATGGTGATATAAAGAGAGAGTGGAATTAGTGTTGTATGGCAGAAGGATGAACACTTAACGCATAGAGAGAATAACCTTCACTAAAGGTTTACGTCAAAGTTTAGGTTGATGGAAGGTCATAGCTCATGGCAGGGTAAGGTCTCCTCCATAGCCCAGGCTCCCTTAGAAATGTTATTTCCCATTCTGGCCAGCCTCCCATTACAGGCAGGATGCTAATCCATTAGAGCACCCCATTCTACCTAGAGCTTTAATTTCTATTTTCATTTCTCCATTTTTCTGCAGCATAACCCTACTCTCTCGTACCAAATAGAAAACAAAATATCAAACCGAATATCTCAATGCGTCTGTATCCTCAAGAATATCATAGCGTTTGATATTTAGGGTAGCGTTTAAATTGCTAGGCATTTACAGAAATTCTTGAAAACTATTGGATTTAAAAAAAGTTCGGCAACATTAGCAAGGCTCTTCAAAATCTCTCAGTGGGCTGCCCCACTACCTGTGGGCGCTAGTCGGCCTTCCTCACCACCTGTGAACGCTGGCCAGATAACCCCACTACCACTGGGCACGGAACACCCATCACAGTGTACAGTACATTAGTCCTCAGCAGGTAACATGCAGCACAGGAACATCATCACAGTGTACAGTACTTTAGTCCTCAAGAATGCGTTCTCATGTCTAATGAGATTTCTTTTTTATTGTCGTCTCTCTTTCTCCCTTGGAACATACTGTGCGAATTTATGATGAATGTTTTCCTTGATTATAGATTTACTTTACATTTACTCTATGTGCCATATTTTGATGAACAATCAGATTGTGCTTAATCTCCCAATCATCCTTCTGCCCCATTATATTCATGACACTCATTTGTCCCTTTATTTATTTACCCATCTTCTCCTTCACGAATCTCCCTTCTTTTCTTTCTTACATTTGTCCCCCTTTATCTTTCCCTCTCCTTACCTTTTTCCTATTGCTTGTCTTCTCTCCATACCTGTGTTTATCCCGACTTCCCCCCTTTCTGTACGTACTTGCCTCCCCTTAACCCTTATCAAACTTTCTCTCTCTTGTGCAAACCACTCCTCACACTTGTCTGTTACCAGACTGGTCTTTCTACTGTCATATGCCATCTTATTCTTTAACCCTAACCTGATATTCCTTTTCTGTGTTTCCCTGATCGTTTGCTGTGTTCAGCCAGCCAGTCGATTGTCTTTCCTCCATGGCAATACCTGTTGTGCCCCGACCATCACGTGATCCTCCCTATAAGATCCTGTCCTTTTCAGCACTCACCGTCTTCAAATGTCTTCCCTCACTATGAGATATTTCCCCAACACATCCCTCCCACGGCCGCTAGCCTCCCTCCCTCTCACGGCTATTCCCCGTTGCTCAGCCTTTTCCCAGCCTCGTCACCCCATTCACGGAACAGTCTTCCATGTACTTAAGGTTATCTCCGTCCTCTCTCATATGACCTCAACCAGACTATGACCTCACGTGCCCTCGAGCGCGGGCCTTAATCTTCTCTGTCCAGGACCTCTTCACGTCCTCACTGCGCTTTCTATTTGACCTAGCTTCCCAATGACCCTCTCTGTCTCAAATGATGAGTAACTTGGCCTTTCTTCTACCTCAGGCCTGGTGGCGGAGCTCTACTACGTGCGGGAGGGCGTCGTCAACAGCTACGCCCTTGACTTCATCGTGCCCGTCCCAGCCAATTTTACCTACATCTACTTCACCTGGCGGAGCCTCATCAAGCGCCCGGTAGGTGGCTCTCTTGGTAGAGGGAGTTGTGAGAGAGGAGTGCAGTAGAAATACTGAGAGACGGATGAGAGAGAGAGAGAGAGAGAGAGAGAGAGAGAGAGAGAGAGAGAGAGAGAGAGAGAGAGAGAGAGAGAGGATGGTGTGGATGTAAAGAGGAGAGTGAGGCAGATGGTGATATAGTGATGCAGGGAGACATAAATGGCACATCTACTTCAAGGACGGTGACTACGCGTAGAGGATGGTGATAGAGACGTGGGGGATGGTGACGGGTGAAGATGACTGTGAAAAAGACGTGGATATGGTAATAGGTGTGAAGGATAGTGATGAATTCTTGGCGGATGATGACAGGTGTGTAGGTGTGGAGGATGGTGACACAGACGTGGCGATCGTGACAGGTGTGGAGGGCAGTGATAAAGACACAGATGATGGTGACAGGTATGGAGGATGGTGTTACAAACATGGGGCATAGTGACAGGTGTGAAGGGCTGTGATACAGATCTGGTGGATGGTGACAGGTGTGGAGGATGTTGATGCAGACGTGAGGATGTTGACAGGTGAAAATGACAGTGATACAGACGTGGGGGATGGTGACAGGTGTGGAGGATGGTGATACAGACATGGGGGATGGTGAGAGGTGTTAAGGATAGTGATACAGACATGGGGGATGGTGACAGGTGTGGAGGATAGTGATTCGGATGTTTGAGATGGTGACAGTAATTTAGCTCGCTGAAAATGGAGTATAGCTTGCTGATTACAGATTATAGTTTGCAGAATACAGAATGTAGCTTACTGAACATATAATGTAGCTTGCTGAAAATAGGATGTGGCTTGCTTAGAATAGAATATACCTTCCTAAAGATAAGACAAAGATTGCTAAAGAAAAAAGACATACGTGATACTCAAAATGTAACTAAGATCGCAGGAAAAGACAACTCGTCGATTTTTTTTGGAATTCTTTGAAATCATGAGACGGACCAATCAGCTACCTTAGCTATGGAAGAGGGGCGTGGCCTCTTCGCCAACTCAGCGTACGGCGACTATAGTACAGTATAGCATGAGGAACTAGTTAAGTATAGCTTGAGGAACTAGTTTAGGATTAGCTTGAGGAACAAGTAGAGTATAGCATGAAGACCTAGTATAGTATAGTATGAGGAACTAACATAGCATAGAAACTAGTAAAGTATAGCATGAGGAACCGGTATAGCATAGGAACTAGTATAGTATAGCATGAAAAACTATTATAGTGTAGCATGAGGAATAGTATAGTATAGTATGAAGAACTAATATAGCATAGGAACTAGTACAGTATAGCATGAAGAACTAATATAGCATAGGAACTAGTACAGTATAGCATGAAGAACTAGTATAGTATAGCATGGGGTTACTTTTAAGAGTGAGGAACTACTATGGTATAGTATGAGAAACTAGTATAACATAGAACTAGTATAGTATAGTATGAGGAACTAGTACAGTATAGCATGACTAACTAGTATAGCATGAAGAAATACTATGATATAGCATGAAGAACTAGTATAGTATAACATGAGGAACTAGTATAGTATAGCATGAGGAACTACTATGGTATAGCATGAGGAACTAGTGTAACATAGAGCTAGTATAGTATAGCATTAGGAACTAGTATAGTACAGCATGAGGCAATACTATGGTATAGCATGAGGAACTAGTATAACATAGAGCTAGTACAGTATAGCATGAGGAACTAGTATAGAACAGCATGAGGTTACTTGTGGAGCGTGAGGAACTACTATGGTATAGCATGAGAATCTAGTATAGCATAGAACCAGTATGGTATAGCATGAAGAACTAGTATAGTAAAGCATGAGGGATTGATATAGCATGAGGAACTACTATGGTATAGCATGAGGTGCTAGTATAACATAGATCTAGTATAGTATAGTATGAGGAACTAGCATAGTATAGCATTAGGAACTGGTGTAGTATTTATGAGGTTAATTAACTTCCAAGTGGTTTCCTTAAGACCGACCACGTTGTATTGCATATGATAAAAGGAGACCCTTAACCAGAAACAGTTTGGTAAACCAAACCCTAACCAGGAAAGACTGGATGCATATTGAGCTGCGGGGATTGAAAATAGCCTTTCACACACGTGGAAGATACACGTTAGGTAATGGAAGATACTTCACTTAAAGAGTTAAGTTCACCGAACTCAGTCTGCTAATGAAAAATAAAAGTTGTACTGAGCAGCATGAACAGTACTACTCCAGTCTTCATGGGTTTGAATTTTCGTAATAATAAATTTCTTGCTTCAAAGATTGAATTGTTATATACCAATCATTCATGTTTTTATTTAGTGCTAAAAGTACAGAGGCTGTATTCATCGGCTTGCATCCCTGTGCGTAAAGTTACACAGTATAAGAAAACATAATTCTTAAAGACTGAGGCTGTCGTATTGGGTACACTCTATTACAGTACTCATGGGGTCAAGCCGTCCGGGTTATTGATCAAGGGAGCGTCGTCGGTGCGCGGGAATGACCATCGTGTTAGTAAAAAACGGTAGAGTGCCCTTTCATGTTTGGTGGGCGTGTCGTTAATGACCACAGGAGTGTGAACTGTGTGAGGCTGATGGCGGTATCAGATATCTCGGTAAACATGAAACTTTTCAGTATTTTTTCTTTCCTCTGAGTTATGAAATTTTGAAAGAGAACGTCAGTTGGATGTGTATTGTGTGATCTTCATTAGAACGTGTGTTGAAAGAGTCAGTGAAATGTGTTGCGAGAATCTTAGTAGAACGTCTCTTGAAATCGTCAGTAGAACGGGTTTAGAAAGCGTCAGTAGAAGGTGTTGTGAAAACCTTAGTAGAACTTGCGTTGTGAGATGACATATGTTGTAGTGGAAATACTTATCTCGTTAGTTTCGGAGAGCATCTGGAGGAAGTGGGATATTTTAGGTACCTGGAAGTGGACGTGGCAGCAAATGGAAGTATGGAAGCTGGAGTCAGTCTTTATGGTGGGTGAAGGCCTAGGCTAAAGTCATGGGAACATTAAGGAGTGTGTGGAAAGAGAGGTCATTGTCGATGAGGGCAAAAATGGGCATGTTTGATAGAATAGCAGTCCGGACGATGTTGTATGGAAACGAGGCATGGGTTCTAGTTGCGAAAGTACGGCTGTATGATTGTGCTAGAAATGAAAGGTTTGTGGACAATATGTGGTGTGAAAAGGATTAATCGACTTAGATGGGGTAAGATAAGACAGGGCTGCGGTAATAAGAAGAGTATGGTTGAAAGAGCTGAAGAGGATTTGGCCACACCAGCACCGGGTCAGCAAACATAGCCACACTAAAAGCAGGTGGCTGACAGAAAACACAGCCATGCCGGCAGCAGCCGCAGCAATCAAGACATAGCTACAACAGGGAACAGACATAGCCACACAAGCTGAGGACAGCAGACACAGCTAAGGTCACTCTATCAGCAGGGGGCAACAAACATAGCCACACCAGCAATAGAAAGCTAACACAGCAGCACAAGCTGGGTATAGTAGACACTTACACACCAGCTACGGGCCGCAGACAGCCACACCAGCAGCAGGCAGCAGACACAGCTACACCAACTGGGGGCAGCGGACACACAGCATGCTACCGGGCTCAACTGACCCTCCAGCCACACATGACCAAAACTCGTTTATCATGTTGCGCTATAAATAACAACTTAGGTTTGTTCTAAAAGCCCGTACCAGATCAATAAGTGGTGCAGTACCTGCGGTGTCTCATGACGTCTAGAATCTTGTATATGAACAAAACTTGCGGTGCCTAACGACATCTGGAATCTTTTAAATGTATTGGAGTCCCTATGGTGCCTGATGACATTTTTTTTTATGTTAGCTGAGACGGCACGGGCAGCTGAGGCCCAAATCAAGGCCATCCCATTAACGCTATATATATA
>JAUTZA010008848.1:0-11834 GCA_032273845.1 Panulirus longipes | reverse complement strand
AGTTAGTAAAATCGATCATTCATTTTGTTTTTTACACTGGTAATGGAGGAAACATATGAAGTTAGTCTTTATAGTTGTTGGAATAGTCGAGAAGTTTCTATAGAGGACATTTCGTGTGATTTTGGATGTTTATTAATGAAGCTCTAAGAAGTTAGTAAAGACGGTCATGATTTGAGAAATCTTGAAAATGGTCGAAGCATGTGTTTATTACTTGAAAAATTGATAAAAACGTTATGAAAAACAACTTGTGAGGATCTGAAAAGTTGAATATGACGGTTTGAGACACTTACAGAGACAACACATGAAGTTGGTTATAACGACTATAATTGTTAAAATAGTCGAGAAGGTTTTATAGAGGTCACTTGGTATGATTTTGGCTGTTTACTGATGAAGCGATGATAAGTTAGTAAAAACGTTCATTTATATTAGTTGGTACGATCTAACACACTTTTTAATGGAGACAACGTATGAAGTAAGTCATAATAGTCTGTTAATTTCGTTATAACGACTGAAGTTCTTGGAATAGTGGATAAGGTTGTACAGTGGTTATATTTCAGTGCTAATGAAGTTCTAAAAAGTTATTAAAAACGATCATTTAGGTCGGTTATTTCGATGTAACAAACGTAATGGAGACAACATATGAAGTTAGTTATTACAATGTTAAGTTGATTATAATTACTAAAGTTGCTGAAATTGTCGAAAAGGTTTTATAGAGGTTATTTGGAGTAAATTTGGGTGCTTACTTTGAGAAATAAGTAAACAAGATTATTGAAGTCGGTTATGACGACCTACTACTCTTTTAATGACAATTTGTGAAATTATGGAAAGGCACGAAACATGTGTTTAATATTTCTTGAAATAATAAAAACGATCTTAAAAACAACTTGAGAGGATATAAAAAGCTGAGTATGACGATTTCAGATATTTATAGAGACAACATATAAAGTTAGTTATTGCAGTCCTTAAGGTGGTTATAAGGACTAAAATTGCTGGAATAGTCGAGAAAGTTCTCTAGAGGTCATTTGGTGTGATTTTGGATGTTTATTGACGAAGCTCTGAGAAATTAGTAAAACGATAATTTATGTTGGTTATTACGATCTAACACATTTGTAATAGAGACAACATACGAAATTAGTCATTACAGTCTAAGTTGGAACATTGGATAGGGCTTTATAGAGGTAATTTTTTTGTGATTATGGATGTGTACTAATGAAGCTCTGTGAAGTCATTGAAAACGATCATTTATGTCGGTTATTTCAAAGTAACAAACTTGTAATGGAGACACCATATGAAGTTAGTCATTACATTCAGTTAAGTTGGTTATAACGATATAAGCTGTTTGAATTGTCGAGAAGGTTCTATATAGGTCATTTGGTGTGGTTTTGGATGTTTACCGAAGATACTCTGAGAAATAAGTGAAGACGATCAATTCAGTCGGATATGACTTTCTAACACTTGAGACATCTTGAAAAGGGTCGAAGCATGTGTTTAACATTATATGAAAACATAAAGAAAACGAACTTCAAAATAGTTTCAGAGGATCTGAAAAGTTAAATATAATGATTTCAAACCCTTAGAGAGAAAACATATGAAGTTAGTCCTTAAGTTGGTTATAACGACTAAATTTGATGGAATAGTCGAAAAAGTTGGTTATAACGACTAAAATTGTTGGAACAGCCGGAAAATTTATAATCATCTAAACAGACTATAATGTCTAACTTCATTTGTTGTCTCCATTAAAAGTGTGTTATATCGTAATAACCGATATAAATGAACGCTATTAGCGCTTCATTAGTAAACAGCCAAAATCACACCAAATGACTTCTCAGAGCTTCATCAGTAAACATCCAAAATCACAAGAACTATCCTCTATAAAAACTTCTCGACTAATCCAACAACTATAGTCGTTATAACCAAATTAATGAACTGGAATGACTTTCATATGTTGTCTCTCTTACAAATGTGTTAGATCGTAATAAGCAAAATAGATTATCGATTTTACTAAGACCTCCATCCGTAAACATCCAAAATTTACACCAAACGTCCTCTAGAGAAATTATTTGACTATTCCAACAATTTTAATCGTTATTATCAACTTAAAAGACTGTAACGACTAACTTCATATTTTGTCTCTAAAAGGGATTCAGATCGTCATATTCAACTTCTCAGTTCCTCTCAAGTTGTTTTTAATATCGTTTTCATTAATATTTCAAATAATGTTAAACACATTCTTAGACCATTTTCAACATATCTGAAATCGTCATTACATAAGTGTTAAATCGTCAAAAACCGATGACACTCTGAGAAATAAGTAAAGTCGATCATTTAGATCAATTTTAATTATTTCTCAGATTGTCATCGGTAAACATCCAAAATCACACCAGATGACCTTCTCTAACCTTCTCGACAATTCCAATAACTTTAGTCGTTATAAACAACTTAGACTGTAATGACCAACTTCATATGTTGTCTCCATTACAAGTTCGTTACATCGAAATAACCGACCTAAGTGATAGTTTTTAATAACTTCCTAGAACTTCATTAGTACATATGCATATTCACACAAAAATAACCTCTATAGAATCTTATCCACTATTGCAAGAACTTTAATCGTTATAACCAACTTAACAGACTATAATGACTAACTTCATATGTAGTCTTCATCAGAAAACAGCCAAATCACACCAAGTGACCACCATAAAACCTTTTCGACTATTTTAACAATTATAGTCGCTATAACCAGCTTAGAATTAACTTCATGTGTTGTCTCTGGAAGTGTCTGAAATCGTCATATTCAACTTTTCAGATCCTCTCAAGTTGTTTTTCATAACGTTCTTATTAATTTTCAAGTAATATCAAACACATGCATCGACCTTTTTCATGATTACTCAAATCTTCACCGTAAGTAATGTGTTAGATCGCCATTACCGACTTTACTTACTTCTCAGAGCTTCATCAGGAAACATCCAAAATCACACGAAATGTCCTCTATAGTCAGTATAACTAACTTAACAGACTGTGGTCAATAGCATCATATGTTTACTAATTTCTGAGCTTCATCAGTAAACATCCAAAATTACACCAAATGACCTCTAAAGAACTTTTTCGGTTATTCCAACAATTTTAGTCGTTATAACCAACTTAAGAGTGTTAGGACTAACTTCATATGTTGTCTATAGTAGTCTCAAATCGTCATATTCAACTTCTCAGATCCTCTGAAGTCTTTTTAAGATCGTGTTGATTATTTTTTCAAATGATATTAAATACGTTTCGACCATTTCCAAGAATTCTAAACTCGTCATTAAAAGCGTGTTAGATAGTTATAACCGAAATAAAAGATCGTATTCACTTATTTAGAGTATGGTAAACATCCAAAATCACACCATATGACATCTATGGAGCCTTCTCGATAATTCGACATCTATAGTCGTTATAGCCAACTTAACAGAATGTAATGACTAACTTCATATGGCGTCTTCAGTACAAGTTTGTTACATCGAAATAACCAACATAAATGATCGTTTTTAATAACAGAGCTTCATCAGTAAACATCCAAAATCACTAAATCACCTCCAGAGATCTTTTTCGACTATTTCAACAATTTTAGACCTTATAACCAGTAAAAGACTGTAATGACTAACTTCATATATTGTCTCCATTACAAGTGTGTTAGATCGTAATAAACAAAATAGATGATCGATTTTACGAACTTCTAAGACATCTATAATCTCACTAAATGACCTGTAGAGCTTTTTCGACTATTATAACAAATTAGGTCGTTATAACCAACTTACAGGACTGTAAGGACTAATTTTATATGTTTTTTCTCAATGGGTTTGAAATCATTATATTCATTACATTCATCCGTTTTGATTACATTTCACGACCTTTTTCAAGAATTCTCAAATCGTCATTGCGTGTTAGATCGTCATAACCGAATGAAATGATCGTCTTCACTTATTTGTCCGAGTATATTCGGTAAACATCCAAAATCACACCAAATGACCTCTATAGAACCTTCCCAATAATTACAACACCTTTAGTCGTTGTAAACAACTTAACAGAATGTCTCCATTACAAGTTTGTTACATCGAAATAACCGAACTAAATGATCGTTTTTCATAACTTCTCAGAGCTTCATCAGTAAACATCCAAAATCACTAAATCACCTCCAGAGAACTTTCTCGACTATTCCAACAATTTTAGTCCTTATAACCAACTTAAAAGACTGTAAGGACTAACTTCATATGTTGTCTGAAAAGGTTTCAAATCGTCATATCTAAATTTTCATATTCCCTCAAGTTGTTTTCATTATTGTTTTCATTAATTTTTCAAGTAATATTAAACACATGCTTCAACCCTTTTCATGATTTCTTAAATCGTCATTATAAGTGGTGTGTTAGATCGCCATGACCGACTTATATGATCGTTTTTACTAACTTTTCAGAACTTCATCAATAAACATCCAAAATCACACGAAATATCCTTTAGAGAAACTTCTCGACTATTCCAGCAACAGACTGTAAAGACTAACTTCTTATGTTGTGTCCATTACAAGTGTGTTAAATCGTAATCAACAAAATAAGTGATCGATATTACTAACCTCTGAGTAAACATCCAAAATCACACAAAATGACCTCTACAGAACATTTTCGACTATTCGAACAATTCTAGTTTCAAATCGTCATATTTAACTTTTCAGATCATCTCAAATTGCTTTTAAGATCGCTTTCATTTATTTTTCAAGTAATCTTAAACACATGCTTCGACCCTTTTAAAGATTTTTGAAATCATCATTAAAAGTGTGTTACATCGTCAAAACCGACTTAAATGATCGATTTTACTTATTTTTCAGGGTGTCTTCGGTAAACATCCAAAAACACACTAAATAACCTCCTGTAACTTTCTCGAAAATTCCAACAACTTTAGTCGTTATAACCAACTTAAAAGACTTTAATGAAACTTCAAAATTTGTCTGTTAGATTTGTAATAAACAAAATAAATGATCGATTTTACTAACTTAAAACAGCTTCATCATTTAACATGCCTAAATCATACCAAATGACCTCTAGAGAATTTTTTCGGTTATTCCAACAATTTTAGTCTTCATACCAGCTTAAAAGACCGATATGACCAACTTCATATATTGTCTGTGTTAGTGTCTCAAATCGTCATATTCAACTTTTCAGATCCTTTCAAGTTTTTCTCAGAAAGTTTTTTTTTTTTTTTTTTTTTCGTGATATTAAACATATGCTTCGGCCCCTTTCATGATTTCTCAAATCGTCATTATAAGTGTTGTGTTAGATCGTCATGACCGACTTAAATGATCGTCTTTAATATCAGAGCTTCATCAGTAAAACATCGCCTATTACAAGAATTCTAGTCGTTATAACCACCTTAAGAGACTGTAATAAGTAACTTTACATGTTGACTCTAAAAGTGTCTGAAATCACCATATTCAATTTTTCATATCCTCTCAAGTTGTTTATAAGATCGTTTGAATAAATTTTTCATGATTTCTCAAATCGTCAAACAAGTGTGTTAGATCGTCATAACCGACTTAATCGTGTTTACTTATTTCTCGTAAACATCCAAATTCACACCAAATGATCTCTATAAAACCTTTTTGACAACTCCAACAACTTTAGTCGTTATAATAGACTGTAATACTTTGTCTCCATTACAAGTCTGCTACATCAAGATAACCGACCTAAACAACTTCTTAGAACTTCATCAGATCCTCTCAAGTTGTTTTTCATAACGATTTTATTAATTTTTCAAGTAATATTAAACACATGATTCGACCCTTTTCATGATTTCTCAAATGGTCATTATAAGTGGTGTGTTTAGATCAAGAAGCTATGAGAAGTTATTAAAGACGTTCATTTGATCGTTTTTAATAATTTCTCAGAGCTTCATCAGTAAACATCCAAAATCACACGAAATGTCCTCTATAAAAACTTCTCGACTATTCCAACAACAATGGTCGTTATAACCAACTTAAACTTCATATGTTGTCTACCTTACCAATGTGTTAGATAGTAATAAGGAAAATAAATGATCGATTTTACTAACTTCTAAGACCTCCATCGGTAAACTTCCAAAACTTACACCAAACGTCCAACAATTTTAATCGTTATAACCAACTGTAAAGACTAACCATATTTTGTCTCTAAAAGGGATTCAAATCGTCATATTCAACTTTTCAGTTCCTCTCAAGTTGTTTTTAATATCGTTTTCATTAATATTTCAAGTAATGTTAAACACATTCTTAGACCATTTTCAAAATTTCTGAAATCATTACATGAGTGTTAAATCATCAAAAACCGATCGTTTTTACTTATTTTTCAGATTGTCATTGGAAAACATCAAAAATCACACCAAATGACCTTCTCTAACCTCGACAATTCCTATAACTTTAGTCGTTATGAACAACTTGGACTGTAATCACAAACTTCATATGTTGTCTCCATTACAAGTGGTTTGGATCGTAATAAACAAAATAAATGATCGATTTTACAAACTTCTAATACCAAAATCACACGTAAAGACCTCTTGAGAATTTTTTCGACTATTCCAATAATTTTAGTCGTTATGACCAACTTAAAAGGCTGTAATGACTAACTTCATAAACAAAATAAATGATCAATTTTGCTAACTTCTACGAAGAATAGTAAAATCAATCATTTTTTTATGAACTTAGGTATCAGTCTTTTAAGTTGGTCATAACAACTAAAATTGTTGGAATAGTCGAAGCTAAATAGATGAAGCTAAAAGTAAAATCACCTCCAGAATCACACCAAATGACCTCTAGAAAACTTTTCCGACTATTCCAACAATTTTAGTCGTTATAACCAACTTAAAAGACTATAAGGACTAACTTAATATGTTGATACTCAAAGGTATTCAAATCAATTTTTCATGAAATGTTAAACACATGCTTCGACCCTTTCCAAAATGTCTCATAACAGAGTTAAATAATCGTGTTTACTTATTTTTCATAGTTTCGGGTAAACATCCAAATTCACTCGAAATGACTTTTCGACAATTCCAGGAACTTTAGTCGTTATAACAACCTGTTACAGATTGTAATGAAAACCATATGTTGTCTCCATTACAAGTTTGTTACATCGAAATAACCCACGTAAGTGATCGTTTTACTAACTTCTTAGAACTTCATTAGTTGGTCATTACAATCTAAGTTGTTTATAACGACTAAAGTTATTGTAATTTGGTGTGATTTTGGATGTTTACCAACGACAATCTGAGAAATAAGTAAAAACGATCATTTAAGTTGGTTTTTGACGATTTAACACATGTAATGACGATTTCAGAAATCTTGAAAATGGTCTAAGAATGTGTTTAACATTACTTGAAATATTAATGAAAACGATATTAAAAACAACTTGAGACGATTTGAATCCCTTTTAGAGACAAAATATGAAGTTAGTCCTTACAGTTGGTTATAACGATTGTTTGGTGTAAATTTTGGAAGTTTACCGATGGAGGTCTTAGAAGTTAGTAAAATCGATCATCTATTTTACTTATTACGATCTAACACATTGGTAAGGGAGATAACATTTGAAGTTATTCCAGTTTATTAAGTTGGTTATAACGACCATAGTTGTTCGAATAGTTGAGAAGTTTTTATAGAGGGCATGTGTGATTTTGGATGTTTACTGATGAAGTTCTGAGAAGTTATCAAAATGATCATTTAAGTCGGTTATAACTTGTCATGACGATTTAAGAGATCTTGAAAAAGGTCGAAACATGTGTTTAACATTGAAAAATTTATGAAAACTGTCCTATTAACAACTTGAGAGGATCTGAAAAGTTAAATATGATGATTTGAAACCTTTTGAGAGACTACATATGAAGTTAGTCCTTACAGTCTTTTAAGTTGGTTATAAAGATTAAAATTGTTAGAATAGTCGAAAAAGTTCTCTAGAGGTCATTTGGTGTGATTTATTGATGAAGATCATTTATGTCGGTTATTTAAATGTAACAAACATATAATGGAGACACCGTTTGAAGTTAGTCATTACATTATGTTAAGTTGTTTATAAAGACTAAAGCTGTTGGAATTATCGAGAAGGTTCTACAGAAGTCGCTTGGTGTGATGTTGGATGTTTACCGAAGATACTCTGACAAATAAGTGAAGACGATCATTTCAGTCGCTTATGACGATCTAACACACTTGTAAGGAAGATTTGACAATTCTTGAAAAGGGTCGTAACGTGTTTAATATTATTTGAAAATTAATCAAAACGATGTTCAGAGGATATGAGAAGTTGAATATGACGATTTGAGACTATTATAGAGACAACATATGAAGTTAGTAGTAACAGTCTTTTAAGTTGGTTATTCGACTAAAATTGTTGGAATTGCCGAAAAAGTGTGATTTTGTATGTTTACTGATGAAGCTCTTAGACGTTAAGTAAATTCGATCATTCATTTTGTTTATTACGATGTAATGGAGACAACATATGAAGTTAGTCACTACAATCTGTTAAGTTAGTTATACCGACTATAGAGGACATTTCGTGTGATTTTGGATGTTTGCTGATGAAGTTCTGAGAAGTTAGTAATGACAATCATTCAAGTCGGTCATGTCGATCTATCACACTACTTATAATGGAGATTTGAGAAATCGTGAAAAGGGTCGATGCATTTGTTTAATATCACTTTAAAAATTAATAAAAACTTTATGAAAAACAACTTGAGAGGAATTGAAAAGTTGAATATGACGATTTGAGACACTTACAAACACAAAACATGAAGTAAATCATTACAGTCTTTTAAGTTGGTTATAACGACTATAATTGTTAAAATAGTCGAGGTTTCATAGAGGTCACGGTGTAATTTTTGGTGTTTACTGATGAAGCTCTGAAAAGTTGGTAAAAACTTTCATTTATGTCGATTATTACGATCTAACACACTTTTAATGGAGACAACATATGAAGTTAGTCATTATAGTCATTTAAGTTGGTTATAACGACTAAAGATCTTGGAATAGTGGATATGCATGTGTACTAATGACGTTTTAAGAAGATATTAAAACCGATCACTTGGGTCGGTTATTTCGATGCAACAAATTTGTAATGGAGACAACATATGAAGTTAGTCATTATAATCTGTTAAGTTGGGTCTAACGCCTAAAGTTGTTGGAAAAGTCGAGAAGGTTTTTTAGAGATCATTTGGTGTAAATTTGGATGTTTACCCGACATTATGAGAAATAAGTAAACACGTTATGAGACATCTTGAAAAGGGTCAAAGCATGTGTTTAACCTTATATGGAAAATCAATGAAAAGGAACTTAAAAATAAACAGAGGATCTGAAAAGATGAATATAATGATTTCAAACCCTTTGAGAGAAAACATATGAAGTTAGTCCTTACAATTATTTAAGATAGTTATAACGACTAAAAATGTTGGAATAATGGAAAAAGTTCTCTAGAGGTCATTTAGTGTGATTTTGGATGTTTACTGATGAATCTCTTAGAAGTTAGTAAAATCGATCATTTATTTTGTTTATGAAGTTAGTCATTACAGTCTTTTGATTTGGTCATAAAAACTAATTTTTATGGAATAGTCGAAAAAGTTCTCTAGAGGTCATTTAGTGAGATTTTGGATGTTTGCTGATTAAGGTAAGTTAGTAAAATCGATCATTTATTTTGTTTAATACGATCTAACACACTTGTAATGGAGACAACATATGAAGTTTGTCATCACAGTCTGTGAAGTTGTTTATAACGATTAAAGTTGTTGGAATTGTCGAGAAAGTTACAGGTCATTTGGTGTCATTTTGGATGTTTACCGAACAATCTGAGAAATAAGTAAAAACAATCATTTAAGTCGGTATTTGACGATCTAACAGACTTGTAATGCCGATTTGAGAAATCTTGTGTTTGACATTACTTGAAAAGTTAATGAAAACGATCTTAAAGACAACTTGAGAGGATCTGAAAAGTTGAATATGACTATTTGAATCCCTTTGAGAGACAAAATAAGTTGGTTATAACGAATAAAATTGTTGGAACAGTCGAAAAAGTTCTCTAGAGGTCATTTGGTGTGATTTTGGATGTTTACTGAGGAACCTCTTAGAAGTTCGGAGAATCGATTATTTACTTTGTTTATGAAGTTAGTCATTACAGTCTTTTAACTTGGTCATAGTCGAAAAAGTTCTCTAGAGGTCGTTTAGTGTGATTTTGGTGTTTACTGAAGAAGCTCTTAGAAGTTAGTAAAATCGATCATTTATTTTGTTCATTACGATCTAACAAACTTGTAATGGAGACAACATATGAAGTTAGTCATTACAATGTTAAGTTGGGTCTAACGCCTAAAGTTGTTGGAAAAGTCGAGAAGGTTCTATAGAGGTCATTTGGTGTGATTTTGAATGTTTACCCAAGACACTATGAGAGATAAGTAAACACGATCATTTAAGTCAGTTATGACGATAACACACTTGTAATGAAGATTTCATCAGTCATAAAAAGGCTCGAAAGATATGTTTAATACTAATTAAAAAATTATGAAAAGACATCCTAAAATCAACTTAAGAGGATCTGAAAAGTTGTTGGAAAGTTCTCTAGAGGTCACTTCAATTTTTACTGATGAAGCCCTGTTAGTAAAAACGATAATTTATAATAGGTATTACGATCTTACACACTTGTAATGGACACACCATATGAAGTTAATTACATTCTGTTAAGTTTCTTATAACAACTAAAACTGTTAGAATTGTCGAGAAGGTTCTATAGAGATTATTTTTGTTATGTATGTGTACTAATGAAGCTCTGAGAAGTTATTAAAAACGATCATTTATGTCGGTTATTTCAATGTAACAAACACAAATGATCGTTTTTAATAACGCAGTTAGTTATTACATTCTGTCAAGCTGTTTGAGTTGTTGAGAAGGTTCTCTAAGGGTCATATGGTGTGTTTTTGGATGTTTACCGATGATACTTTAAGAAATAAGTGAAGACGATCATTTAAGTCGGTTATAACTTGTCATGACTATTTAAGAGATCTTGAAAAGGGTCGAAGCATGTGTTTAACATTTCTTGAAAGCAATGAAAACTGTCCTAAAAACATCTTGAAAGAATCTGACAAGTTAAATATGACGATTTGAAACATTTTGAGAAGACATATGCAGTTAGTCCTCACAGTCTTTTAAGTTGGTCATAGGGACCAAAATTGTTGGAATAGTCGAAAAAGTTCTTCAGAGGTGTGATTTTTGATTGATGAAGCTCTGAGAAGCTATTAAAAACGATCACTTATGTCGTTTATTTCAATTTAACAAACTTATAATGGAGATACCATATGAAGTTAATCATTGCATTCTGTTAAGTTGGTTATAACGACTAAAGCTGTTGGAATTATCGAAAAGGTTCCATAGAGGTCATTTGGTGTGATTTTCGATGTTTACCGAAAATACTCTGACAGACAAGTGAAGACGATCATTTCAGTCGTTTATGACCATCTAACACACTTGTAGGGACAATTTGATAACTCTTGAAAAAGGTCGATACCTGCGTTTGATATTACTTGAAAAATTCATCAAAACGATCCTAAAATGACTTCAGAGGAGCTGAGAAGCTGAATATGATGATTTGAGACTATTATAGAGACAACATATGAAGTTAGTCCTAACGGTCTTTAAGTTTGCTATAACGACAAAAATTGTTGGAATAGCCGAAAAAGTTCTCTACAGGTCATTTGGTATAGTTTTGGATGTTTCCTGATGAAGGTCTTAGAAGTTAGTAAAATCGATCATTCATTTTGTTTTTTACACTGGTAATGGAGGAAACATATGAAGTTAGTCTTTATAGTTG
>JAUTZA010007747.1:0-11912 GCA_032273845.1 Panulirus longipes | reverse complement strand
AGTAGGTAGAACTTAACATATGAAACTATGTAACTATGTAATGCATGTAATATCAACCCACTGGGGTCTGACTAAGATCCTTTGTGACCCCTGTACTCCTTTTGCGCTACCGTTCACAGGATGAGTATGGGGTGCTCAATAAATTTGCCGGGGTTTTCCGGCACAAATCAAAATCACGCGGGGTGACTTGGCGTACCAGTATGAGTGTTTGAACAGACTGGACTCGAACATGTGTGTCAAGTATATATATAGAGAGGCTTCATTCGTATCCATTTTACATTTCTCAGTATTTACGTAATTCCTCATCTAAGGCCCCAGTCTCATTAGGTAAGAAGAATCGTAATATTCCATAATTTTTGCCAAAAATATTAATATATAGTTTCCCCTCTCTCCGCAAAACCTCACCGCGATCCTCGGGATAACATCTCTGCCACCCTCATCTGAGTCGAGAACCTGGGTCTGGGAACCACAGTCTTAAAAAGGAAAAAAACAAGTCTTTCTATTGAAGAAGCAATTGATCCGAATCGAGTCAGTGTTCGAGTCGCCAACATTCATTCACACACACCCCCCTCTCATCCGCCGGACATTGGTGACCAGTCCGGTATTTCTAAGAGAGAGAGAGAGAGAGAGAGAGAGAGAGAGAGAGAGAGAGAGAGAGAGAGAGAGAGAGAGAGAGAGCAAGCGAGAGTGAGGAGGGCACACTTGTGCTGGGCAGCGCCCACGTCCGCTGACAATGACAGCTGAATGGAACATTACAGGCGATGGTTTATTCTAGCGTGAAGCAGCTTCAGCGAGAGCAGAGTAACTGTCAGTAAAGTAACTTGGAGCTGCTTTACTGCGAGGGTCTGGTTATGAGTTCTACCGGGAACCAGATCTCGCGTGGTTACTGGTGCCAGAGTTATTGTAGTATTGGAAGCTGTTCAAAAGTCTGTCCTTCTTAGCCAGTGTTACTTTCATTACATTTTCAGGAGAGAGCTAATCTTTCATGGGTTCCTGAGTGCTGCAGGAACCTCGGAAGGACAGAAGTGAAGGGACTCCTAGGACAGGAAGTAAGTATGCATTTCATTGAATATGACTGCTAATTCAGCGTTTATTAGCTTCTTACCGATGCTCTCAACTTTAACGATTCTCTTATACTATTCAGGCAGATTACCTTTAAGCTGGCCAAAGTTCATAGCAGGGTTAGGACCAAACTCAAATGGAAATCTTCATAGGTAAACAGTGGTGACAGCATATTATCACTCGAGTCACATTCTCAGATGTGAGGAAAGTACAATAAGGTCTAAGAATATATATGTACAAGCCATGGATGAGGAGAAAAATTCTTGGCTAGTGAGAGATGAATACGATAGGCGGCTACTCTATTGTCCAACCAATAAAAGCTCGCCTTTTCAGGCCGGTCGGGCATGAACCTATGTGCCGTCATCACTCCTTTGCCAGCTCTTGCCGGGACAGTTCAACAGTCGAACGCTGGGTAACACACGGAGTTCGTCAGTCTGCAGGTTCTTACTCGGGAATCTCTCGTGGATGTAGAGAGCCTCAAGTACCTGAAGGCGTCTGGGGTCGGCTGAAGAGTCTAAAAAGAACGTCTCTTTCTCCATCTCTCTCGTAAGGGTTGTGTTGTGGCAGGATCTCAAGTTGTGTTTTCGGGCTTCCACTTCATAGATGACAGGAAAGACATCTGGACATCTTAGTGTTTGTCATGCCTCGCGTGGGCATTGGAATTCGTATATGACGTGACTCCAATGGGAAGTTGCTGGTCTTGCTGCTGGATTGATTTTAAGCAGATATGACGTTTTCTTGATTTGACAATTGATAATGAAATCTATTTTCCGGTCGTTGCTGGTAGGCCTCTGATTTTCCCTGATTATGCACTTGATCAATCGTACATCCAACTTGTAAGAAGTGGACATGAAGGCTTATTAGTAAGGGTGGATGGAGTTGGGGGCGCTGTCTGATCTGGGGGGGGGGTCTGCTTCGGTGGTTATCTACTTTGTGTGGCTCCCTTGGCATCATCTGTCTAGGAACCTAAACAGATGACCTCGCCATGTGTAGTAGAACTGGCCTCAACAGATCTGGCCCTGGGAAGGAAACCGGGCCCTGGTACAAGAGGTGGCCATGGATAGAAGATATGGCCCTGGGGATGAGAGGTGGCCCTGGGAAGGAGACCTGGCACTTACACATTACTCCTCGCATAAAAGTCAGTATTCAGGTAAACTATCGCTTGGCACTGTGGCACCACAACGTGTAAGAGCCACACGAGAATGTTGTGTGCAAGGCTTTCAATTCTGTATCCCTCCCTCCCTGTTTGTACCTCTGTCTATCATTCAGACTCCCTCTGTCCACCATATCGACTGTCTGATTGCCTGTCAATCAGTAGAGCAACTCGGTGATAAATCGCGTCAACCATTTCAAACGTGGTATATGATATACCCTTCCCATGCTGTGTTTTAGGGTCAGAGATCAAAGCCACGGCTCAGTCAGCTTACACCAGGCGCGGATAAGCAAATCGATGAAATGCACTTCTGGGATGGGGGCGAAATGCCTCGCTGGGGGTGGAATGCCGCACTGGGGTAGGAATCCCTCGCTTGGGGTGGAATGCTGCAATGGGGGTGGAATCAAACACGTTTTCATGACCAAAAGACACATGAAACGATCACGACAAACTACAGGGGAAGGATACTTTCATCCACTTCTAACTAGAACATATTTTCAAATGGTACAGAAAACGAGATGAAACTGAAAAACAGAAAAGAAAATAGAGTAATATCCTCACTTCTGAAAAATATCGTTACTTTTAAAACGGGGAAAAAGAGTAAGATCGTTTACCAGTTCTCAAATAGGAAAAAATAACGAAAACTTGTGTACAGAACTCGGAAATGGGGGGAAAAGATAATGGAAACTCATTTACAAATCGCATTTCCTTGGAGTTTTGTCAAAGCAATTAAAAATCACAATTTCTAATACTTTATATCATAACACGTATGAACTTTATTTTAACTTTTAACGGTAACTAAACAACTGTCTTCTTGCTTTTGAACCATCTATGTCATTAATTTTCATTTATCATAGACTGGCTCATTAAACAGACTCTTAGATAACCCATAATGAATCCTCACAAATATACAAGTGCCTCTTTTTTCATTCTTTAACTTTGCACATTACACTGATATCTCAAGAGACTCCACTGTTTACACAAGCACCACCTGTGTACTTCAGAAAAAGGATTCCATTCCATCCGACCCTGAATTCCCATTCTGAAGCAGCTTTGCCTTAATTACCCACAGCCACATGAGTGTCCCTCACTGGTCTCTATCCATTGAGCGACATATATGTTCTGCCAATCCTCTCTACACCTTTAGCTGTACTTTAGCGCATCTCCTTGACTCTTCTATTATTGACCATACGTTCTACATGAACACACCATAGTCTCAGAGATCATATCATCCTTCACACATCCCAATTCTTCATTATATCTATCCTCTATCCTCTTGATTCCAGTTCACAAATACGCACGTTACCAGTCTCTTCTTTCGTTGCTTGATCTCACCTCACCCACATGAACTTGGAATATATATTCATACATCAGAGCCAAGGTAAGTGCTCCTTACTACAGTGTTCTTACATATTCCACAAATGAAATATCTTTTTTTTCTACCATTCACCAAAGCTCCCAGTGAACCGCAATTTCCTCTCCTCTCCAGACTTTAATCTTGGCTTCGGCTTTCCAATACGATTTCTACTGGACTCGACTCCAAAACACCTCAACATACCAAGAATTTCCATGTCTTGGCCATGTACATTGATATTCCGTCGTAGCATCCAGGTTTTCGTTATGCCCAGTGGTTTTACATTGTAACAGTCGAGATATCTGTCATGTACAATGTTATTACATGTAATATCCAAGTCTTGGCCATGTATATTAATATTACATTACTATAACATCTCATCCCTTCCAGAAGCTTGGGTCTTCTTGTTATTTCCATCCTCCTCCTCCTCCTTTATACATCATATAAGCGATCCATCATTCTATTCTTTTCCTCTTACTATTCCCCTAACAAGACAGCATCCACTCTGTACACAGCTATCACCCCCAACTTGCTCTCATCTCACAAAGTTTCCCATCCATAATGACACTGTTCAACAATGGTGACATCTCACAACCTTGACGCCCTCCCATATCTATTTTAAACCGCCCATTCATACCACCATTTTCTGTACTACCTCCATTTTCATATAAAAGCTCTTTACAGCATTCAGAAGTCATCCATGCACGACATATAGAGTTAAAACTTCCCAAAGGGCTCTCCTGCTCACTGCACCAATTGCATTTTGTGCCTTTTCTAAACCCGAAAATTCTGCACACACTTTCTTCTTTTCCTCAAGTATTCCTCCAATACTTAGGGAAATAGATCTAATCTACATACATTCTTCCCCTCTAAACTCGCTTTGTTCCTCATCTACGAGGGTTTACTAGTCCTTAAACAAGAGTAGTCATATTCCTACCATACACCTCTCCAAGAAGTCTTATTACCTCGCCAACTACAATAAGAAGCATACGCTGTAGATTTTACTCCTCAACCTCTGCACAGTGGGATGGGTACTGCCTGGCTCCGTCCTCTTGCTCATCCTGAGAAATAGTTTCTTAAAGAAAACAGATTTTCGTTCTTAATCCAATTTATTCATCAGCCGATGTATCTTCCTTGCACACAGGCACACACACACACACACACACACACACACACACACACACACACACACACACACACACACAAAAAAAAATCAACACATCAAATGGGCCAATGTGTTTCCTTCAAATCCAGCTGGCACAATGTAAATCATGGTCCGGGTACTAAACAAAAATTGTCTCCAAATTTACGAATCTCCTCCCACAATGTTACTCATCAGAAAGTAAACTACCGCTCACCTCTCCAGGGTCTACTCATATTATGTCATGTATTTAATGTATTTGTTATATGCTTTGTCATGGGGCTGTAGCATATCATATGTGAATCTTATGCTGCAACATATTCCATATATAATCCTTACGAATATGCATGTGACATATGGTGCATATGTGACTGGTGTACATTTCTTACACTGTACACATTAATATGTGGCCGTTATACATTCTGTATTCCAGTATTCAAATATGAAACATTTAATAGTGAAATGTAGTATGCTAATCGAGTGGCCACTTCATTGCTCGACTGAGTAGACTTGTTGGCTGAACCACCTGTCACCAGCCAGTCTACTAGTCGACTGGCCACTTCTTAACTTGACTGACTGGCTGAACCACCAGTCAGTTAGCCTACCACCCATCTCGCCACATATTTACTGTTGATACAGTAGTCACGATGTTGACAGAAGACTCCGGGTGAGCCGCTCTGCCTCAAGCACATAAAAGGCCTTATTAGACAGAAATAGACAGAGGCCCAATTATCGTATCAGTTCAGGTACTCCCTATTGCCCAATTTCACAGGACTGTGAGGAGTAATTTGTGCCTATCTGGGGAAGTAATGAAGCCATGTTTGACCCATCACGAGCACAGAATGCTGGCGTTAGGGAGGGTAGTTTGTCATCCGATTAGTGTGTCGACCGACTTAAATCTTTACAGAACTTTTTACTATACTTTGTAGAGAGAGAGAGAGAGAGAGAGAGAGAGAGAGAGAGAGAGAGAGAGAGAGAGAGAGAGAGAGACTATGCTTACCTACGAGTGCCTATAAAGGGATTTTGCCGTAAGGCAGGTCCGCCAGTATGGAGACAGATACAAGACATACAAACAGACATACAGACAGAGAAAGAGATCTGAACCAATACTGAGCAAATAGACGAAGGGGGAAATACAAATCATTTCAGCGTTTAAAAACTGAGAAAGAAAGAGAGACTCGAGAGTAAAAGAAACCTGAGTAGTTTGACTCAGATACCATAATCATCAACACCTCCATCATCACCATCACCACCACCAGTGGTGGTGATGGTGGTAATGGCACCAGTGGGAACAGATCAGGTCATTATGCAGGTCCCACTGAATATGTTGCGCCCCTGATTCCTTATACCATCCACAAACAGACTCAGTTACGACTATGATTCACTGGACATATGGGAGCATAGTAGCGAAGGAAACACAGTAATGAAGACTCCAAACTCCTACTTGTGTTTCCTGTGCAACCGAACTCCCATACTCAGTCATGTCTCCAAGCCTTCTGGTACGTTGTTTAGACAGATCACATATAAAAGTGGACCCAGGAGAGAGCCCTCTGGGGGCCCAAGACAGGACCCCGGGGGACACCACTAGTTACGTTTTGGCTGTTCTGAAGAAGTGCTTCTCACAGATCCCCTCTGGACCCTAAAAAATTCACTAACGCGTGGTAATGACTGTGGTGGTGAAAATGACGATGGGGGTTGCTTGATGGTGGTGGCGACTGTGGTGGTTGAAGGATGGTGGTAGTGATAGTTGTAGTGACGAAGAGGATAATGGCGATGATACGAAGGAATACAAAAGAATTAAAACGGCAGCAGACCACTGGGCTCATTTGAGTTTGTGATAGTGCAAGAGATCCGAAACTCATAGAGTTTACAGATAGAAATACTGTAAACTTTGCGTAAATAAGTAATCGCAAATAAGGTCAATCGTGTATTGAAGAGAAATTTTTATCAAGTCAGCGGTCACCAAGACTACCATACATGTAAACCTGCTGATTCAGCTGCCACCCAGACTACCGTAGCTGTGAAGGTAATGATTCAGCGGTCACCTAGATGACCGCATCTGTAAAACATGCTGATTTAACAGCCACTCAGATGGCAGTGGCTGTAAACCTAATGATCCACCGGCCACCCAGACGACCGTAGCTGTAAACCTGCTTAACCGGTCCGGGATCATTCGACCCAGCGAACAGAGTGTAGCAACTACCCAGCAAAAATATTACCAGAGCCTTTAGTAAAGAGGGGAATTAAGAACCGATCTAATAAAGGTATTCAGAGGTATCAAAGGATTCGACACTCTCGACCGAGGGATCTAACCGAGAAAGTACTGGATACACGTCCGTAATAAATGAAATGATTTACTAACAAGAGTATTTGAAACCACTACCATAAACATATATATATAATCAGACTCGACACTCACTACGCATCCTGTAGACGACTAACGCTATTTCCGCCTCTGTGGTTAATAAAAAGAGTCTACAGAAGTTTCTCTTCTTAATTAAACAACTATTTGCTCTTCGACTCTCTCCACTGGTAAGCTGTATGTGTTACTGATCTTTTCCACCATCACCAACAGCCTCGAAGAGGACCCAATGGTCCACTCCAAACCGCCTTCCTTCGTATTGTATCCTTTTCTTTGTATTCCTTCGTGTACTATTTACGTAAAGGCAGATGTACTGGCGAATCACATGTGTGGCGTGATCTGTTTCAACCCAACACACTCCAGTCAAATGAACGATTATGTGGAACAAGACAAGTGAAAATACTTTGTGAGTCCATTGTCAATGAGGATCTGAAAAGCTTTTGCTGCTTATGGTAGGCTTTGCATAAAGCTGAATGAAGTGAATAGCCTCATGTGAAGTATCAAGATAACTAGTATACCATAAAAAAGGACACTAGTTATGTATATAGGTAAATAGTATGGGAGGATTAACTCCCCTCAATTTAGCATGTAACGACTGATAGCAAAGCAGCCAAAGTAGCAAGATAAACATTAGTCTCAAGTTGTTCCGGAAGCCTAAATTGTTAACGGATCAGACTGATGGTTCAAGGAACTTAGTCTATAGTCTGACGATCAGGTGTGTTTACCTTTTCCACGCCTCCTCCCTCTTTCCCATCTCACTATCCTCTTTCCCTCACCCCATCTTCCCGTCTGATCTATTATACTTCCTCCATCTATGGAGATTAGGAGCTTAGGACACATCTAACGTTCCTTAACAGATAACCTCGTCATAGACCACCATTTCTTCTGTCAATTGTCTTTCTCATGCACTGTCCTCCAGCAGATAACTTCGTCATAAACCATCAGGTCTCCTGTCATCTGCCTTTCCCATGTACTCCCATAAATTCCCATAGCGAACACCACTCCACAAGCACACACTTTAACGTCGCCTCACCACTACCCACAAAATCACGCAGAGTCAACATCGAGCTCGACAAAAGACCTTCCATCCCCCTTCGTCGTCCCCCTGTACTCACGAGGCTTTCATCCCAACCACAGGACGAGGAGGTTCATCAGGATGCAGCTTCTGGTGTCCTGGTGTCCGACGACCACCTCGTCCTCCAGAAGATCAAGAGACGTTGGAGTGGCGCCTACGTCTGCAAGGCCTCCAACGTTGTGGGAGATTCTACCTCCAATACCCTCTCAGTGACCATACAATGTAAGAAATGTGCTTTGTTTCATCTGAAGAACTGTCCTCCCTTCTCACCAGATGCTTCACTTTTCACTTTGTGTCAAGTATATTACACTAGCTACTTGTACAAGCAACTTGTGCTTTGTATAACCATTCCAACTCTCTATGGCATAAGTTTTTTTTATATGTTAAACTCTGTATTCAGCTGTACATAGAAGCACGTATATGATATTCCATGAACAGTCCCTCTCTTTCCAGAGGTGAATAATGACCCCAAATATCTACGTGACTTTGTATTCCTTGTCACAGAAAAGATTTCTTTTATTTAGGATTTATTCTATAGTAATTAATTTTAAGACAATGTCGTCTACAGCATCAGAGACAGGGGTGAGGATGTTTTGATAGACAGAGTTCTCTATCTAGCCTCTCCCTCCCTTGTCTATTCCTCATATTATCTGGGAGGGTGCCTCTGTCGTCAAGTCCCTCTGAGGTCCATTCATGTAAGCCACAAGATCTTTAAGATCAGTGTTGCCTCGCTTCTTGGACATCGCGCGTACCTGAGGTTCTTATCAGCTGTCATGGGGCTTCTAAATAACCACTTCTGCCATCACGAAACATCCCGGAGTAACTTATTTGCTCTTTCCAACGATTTAGTTACCATATGACCTTCGCCTTCTTTAGTGTTGTGACATACGAGTTGATTATTGTTCAATTAAGGAACTTCATTTAGTGCTGTTTATGGATCTGGGAGTCATTTCCCACGAGGGTTCTCATTTCTGATAGATCAATTGCCCTGTGACGCTATTACCCCCAAATAAAGAAAAAAGCAACTAATAAACGACGCAAGTAAAATGAATTACAGGCCTATACGTGTGGGTGTATACATACTTATTGTTCTCGCTCCAACAGACGCGCCCATCTGTGCCTCGTCGTCGACTGCCGTGTATCGGGCAGCGCTGGGAGAGGAAATCGTTCTCCCTTGCAGGGTCCTATCCCATCCGAGGAACGTCACATTCTCGTGGACCTTTATGAACACTCTAACCGAGGTAGGTACATATAAACATTATATTTATATATATACGAGTACAGTGCATATGAACGTGCACTTTCATAGAACACGCAATACCCCCCCAACAGCAAGAACTTCGAGTCCTTGTTGTTAGAGGGCATTGTGATATATATATATAATTTGTGTGTGTGTGTGTGTATGGTTGGATGGGTGCCTTTGTGTGTGCAATTGTGGCCATCTTTCGTTTGTTCCATACGCTACCTCGCAAAGGCGGGAAAAGGAATTAAATATAAAAGAAATTTTTTAAAGATATATAAATTCAAATTGTATATATATATATATTCATGTGTATGTATGTTTGGTATATACAGAGTACATAAGAATGACAGAAAGAAGCTGTCACTTTAACCCCATCTCGGTCACTCTCGCTCCATCTCGTTACCCGCAGCACGAGAGGGTTCCTGGCGATCGTGTTTCGTGGAAGGGGTTGGAATCCCAACTTCGATACCTGCCGGAGAAAGCCCAGGACTACGGCACGCTGCATTGCTGGGCTTCGAACTGGGTCGGTCATCAGAAGAAGCCGTGTGTCTTTTCGGTCAAGCCTGCTGGTGAGTCATGAGTTCCTGTGTTGTAGTCCAGATTATATTAGTTTCGTATCTCGTCTTATCAACTCATTTATCGTAAGTGATGTTCGAAGTACCAGTAAGTATATTGTAAGCAGTGGTAGGGAATTAGTAATGGTTGTAGTGTTGGCTGTTGTAGATTGTGTTTTCTTGTATGTATTGCTTTTTGCCTTTTGCTTGGCAATATGGATGAAAGACCATTACATAACAATGTGAGGTGTAGATTTGTTGGCATGGATCGTGTTGAGGTCATGCAGGGAGCGGAAATAAGAAGTCAAGTCTCAGTCCTTTGCTCTAAATTAGATTGCATGTCGCTTCTACAGTGTTTTTGACACACATTACTTCCCCATATCTCAGGATATTATGCGAGTCAATGAATACTCTTTGCTGTAAGAGCATTTTGTTGCTCAAAAGTAAGATGGCTTACAAATATGAAGCACTTTAAGTAAATGTCAAAGAATTGACAGACATTGTTGGCTTAAGACCATTTCAGATTACCTTCATAAAATTATCATAGACTTCGATGATCGCTGTAGGTGATTATTTTCTGGTTTCTCGTCTGATTGTGGCTACGCCGCGAGTGAAGAAAAGTCACCTTCGGTGAAGGTTATGTATGTCATCGGAGTACAGTCTCGTCGAAAAACTTCTCTCTCCAAAGGAGTCCATCCTTTCCCCTGATGCTGATCACAGCGCAGCCTTAAAGCTGCAGGTACCCCAGGAGAAGGGGTCGGTTTTATAATAATAACAATGATACAATAATAACCTGTCCTCCTGCAGGGGTCCCATCACCTCCCGTGAACTGCACAGTCAACAACCAGACTTGGGAAAGTATGGAGCTGACCTGCGGTGACCCCGGGACGGCAGGGATGCTGGGTCAGTACCGGGATCATGGCTACGGCTACGCGGGACCCAGATTCGAGGATGACCCGACTCCAGGCGACCCGGCAGAGCTCCTGCAGGACCACGACAAGCCTCGGTACCTCCTCACAGTCCACGATCGCCTCACTCACGCCGTTGTGCACAATGTCACTGGTAAGATGGGCTTCTCTCCTCAATTTTGACCGTATATATACACATACAAATTATTTTTAGGACAAAGGCTTTCAGTCTGAGACCAAAGACTTCACCGAGGCATCTCAATACATATTACCAGTCTTCTAAACTCTTCATTGAGGCATCTCTATACACACTCTCAGACTTTTATAGTCTTCATTAGGGTGTCTCTATACACATTCCTAGTCTTCCTTGAGGCATCTCCACACACTTTCCTAGTCCTCCTGTTTACATTTCCAATCATCTTTGAGGCATCTTTATACACATTGCCAGTCTTCTTTGAGGCATCCCTATTTACATTCCCAATCCTCCTTGAGGCATGTCTGTACACATTCCCAGTCCTACTTGAGGCATCTCTTTACATACATATTCCCAAGCTCCCTTCTTTGATGCCAAAAGGCTACAGCTTAGGACAAAAGTATGTTCAACTCCCAGTCTTCCTTTTCTTGCACTGAAGACGCCGATCACGGACCAGTCCTCATCGATGTATCTTTACAAATGTTTACAATCCTCTCTCTCGTTTGTTGAAGACTCCAGTCTAGGAGAAGAATCGGATTAAAGTATCTTTTGTTGATATTCACATTTTATTTTGCATGTTGGAGGTTCCAGTTACAGACGAAGGTCTTCATCCAGGCGTTAAATGAAATATAAAAAGGTTGAGATTGGTATGAAATGAGGAGAGAAAAGGGAGAAAAAAATGACCCAAGAGATTTTCAGGGAGTGGAACACCTGCCTTCAGACAAGGGATCAGGTCAAAGGAGTTAAGGTAGAGTTTTGCTCTTAAGTAAGAAGTTATAGAACACGATCTCTTTCTCATGTTCATTCCATATTTTCATCCTGAAAATGCTTCCATTTTCACTCGGGGAAAACTATATAGAACTTAGT